>CAUYRH010148900.1:0-18442 GCA_963574655.1 Perodicticus potto
GGTGCCTGTAGTCCCAGCTACTTGGGAGGCAGAGGCAAGAGACTCGCTAGAGCCCACGAATTGGAGATTGCTGTGAGCTGTGATGCTACAGTACTCCATCCAGGGTGACAGCTTGAGGCTCTGTCTCAAAAAAAAAAAAAAAAAGAAATAATGGAGGTAACATTTACAAAATTTCTAGCTGAATGCCTGGCATAGAGTTTGCACTTAATAGTGTAATTAATAACAACAACAATAACAATAGCTATCATTATTTTTATAATAAGCCCATTAATCTTTTCCTAAACAACAAGTTTAGCATCTAAGAATTTATGTAGGGCAAGAGACAGAGACCTAAAATAGGCATCTTCAGAGCCAATCAAATAGAGGAAAGGGGATGATACCCAGGCTCTGAAATGTCGAATATAGAAGCTATTTTCTGTCTCGGTCTATTTTCTGTTTCTGAAACTGGATAATTTATAAGGAATGAAATTTATATCTTAAAGTTCTGGAGTCTAAGAAGTCCAAGGTCAAGAGAGTACATCTTGCTGGTGGGGACTCTGTGGAGTCCTGAGGGGACCCAGGGCATCTTATGGCATGGAGGCTGAGTACGCTAGCTCAAGTATCTATCTCTTCTTGTTCTTGTTCTTCTTCTTACAAAGCTACTAGCCCCACTCCCACATTAGCCTATTAATCCATTAATCCATGAATGGACAAAACCCTCATAACACAATCCCTTCTTAAAGGCCACACCTTTAATACTGCCTTGGAGATCAAGGCCACACCTTTAATACATGGTGGGGATTAAGATTCAATGTGAGTTTTAGAAGAGACAGACATTCAAACCATTGCACGTCCCAAAGCTATTTCCTTGATACATGTGCCTTCATTTTTTTTAATCTTTAAAAAGTTATAAAATAAAAATGAAGTAGCAGCTAACATGGGAAAGTTAAACATCAAATTCAGGTCAATGTCCATGTCTGGTGGGATGGTAGATAAGGACTTCAATCAGTCTGGTAATGTTTTATGCCTTCAAGCTGCAAGCTGCGTATGCGGTCATTCGTTACATTCCTCTTTATGCTTATTTTGTATATCTGAAATAGTTCATAACACAGTTTTGAGGGAAGTACAATCATAAAATGTAAAATGAATCCAAGGAGCATGTTATCGAAATTTTATAAAAATGACGTTTCATGGCAGCCATCAAGAGAAAGTGGATTACAGGCAAAGAAGCCAAAAAGACATGAAAACAATGCCTGGCCACCAGCTAAGCAGCATAGAGGAGGTGGAGAAAGAAGAGAGAAACCTTACCCCATACCCTATTTGCAAGGGCAGGAAAAAGTAAGGAAGAGATTTTCATGTTTTCTTCCACAGGAATAAATTTCAGAACAAGACATTTAATGCAAGACTTGAGAATGTTGATGCCTTATTCTAAAGCAGATACTAAAATGCATCATAAAAGATAAATTATCTTTGAGGTCTGTAAAATGAAAAACTGTAATAAATGCATCTATTTTGAAGCTAAGAAAAAAACAGTATCACTACATGTGGCTTTCATATTTACCTTATGGAGCATCTGCTAAATTCCTTATTCAAAATATTCATACCTTCGCTAAACTAAAGATGACTAGAAACTTTTGAAAAGTGCTTGGCTCCTTTTGTCTTTTGACCCTGCTTTTGATGAATTACCACATTATGCTTGGTTAAAAGAACTCTTAGTTCAAATCTTTAGTACTCCACACTATCATCTCCAAAGCCTACCATTTGCAGACTGTCTTTCCTTTCACCATTTTGAATAATAGAATATGGTGTCAGTACTTTTAGATCATAGAAGAAGATGCTGATCTTGTAGAAATAAAACTTTGTTTTATATTAAATCTCATAAAGATTTTCCAGGGAAGTTCTGGAGGACCTACTTTATATGAAAATCCTCACTACCTGTCACCAAACACACATTCGTATGTCATAAGATCTATCACAGCTGCAAAAATACAAAGGGAAACAGCAAGTGAAAAATATACAGAAACTGAGAAATAGCCAAAGACTCTTCTTCCACATGACTCCACTGCAGACATTTCTGTCATACCAACTAAAGAGAAACCGATAGGAATACAGTAGGTAAAATGAAAGCCAAAAGTCAATTTAAAAGCAAAAAAGAAAATGATTTATAAAAGGCAAAGAAAGTGAAACAGAGGATGAACAGTGGGAAAGCAAAATGAATCAATGGATAACTAAGTCATTTTTTGGTTACTTTATGTTGTATTCAATGTGTAAATACTTTTATTATCTGTTACTATCTTATGTATAATTAGTGTGGCATTCAAAAGAAAGAAAAATTTGTACCTTAAAAATCAATGATTACCTTTTTCTAAATAAAATATCACCAGAACTATAAAAATAAAACAAAATAAAACACAAAAACTCCAGATAACATGCTTCTTGAAAATAAACAAATTTGGCATAGGTTAAGTGCAAAGACTCTGTTCTCATACGTGGGGCAACCAACTATTAGTATATGGGAGTTGGGGCATCCTTAGAGCAAGAGGGCTTCAGCAGAGAGTGCTCATATTCCCCAGGGAGCAGGACTGGGAGCACCTACCCTGACATGAAGAGGTCCTACAGCTTATGTAGATCTGGCTACATTTTCCAAGGTGATGTCAATTGTGTAAAAATGCAGTTCCTCACTCTCACTTAAGCCCACTCTGTGATCCTAGAATAACCAACCACACTACACAGCTATTAAAGAATCCAGTATTCTGAATGCTGACACCTCATTTATGCTTTAAATCTCACTTCCAACAGCTTAGTAAGTGGCAGAGGAGTACAAGGTTTAAAAAGATACAGTTTATAGCTTTCCAAATCTAAAGAAAAAACAAGATTGCTTAGTTGCTAACAATAGCTATAGAATCAACATAAGAAGGATGCAAAAGCTGCAAAGGGCAGAGGCTCAACAGTTTACTTAAAAGTGTGCACTAAGAAAGAAATCTGAAGACTATCTAAGGCACAAGGAAGACTTTCATAAGCTGAAAGCAACCGCCATTGTGCACTGAAATATTCAGTATGTGTCATGTCAATTGCTGGGCAGTCTTTCTTTTTAGAGCATAAAGACCTTCAAATACATAGCTTTTCTATGAGGAATACATCTTATATGTAGCTGATTGCTCTATTAATAGCGAAGATGTCTTTTCAAAGAGAAAAAGAAGATTTAAAATAAGTTAAATGAATCATTTACAGGATCATTTAATATTGGAGAGTTGCCTTCAAATTTAGAAATTTTTTGTCTTTTGTAGAAACAGATCAAAACATTGAAATTATAAGTCTTACATGAAAATATAACTTTTTAAAGGGACATTTGGGTAGATATCACGCATAACAGCACATCATTATGCTACTTATTTTGTCATCACCCCATTTCAAGGATTTGGGAATCCTTTGACCTTTTTCCCCATTATCTCCCACACAAGTCTCAGTATTATTGTGAAATGAACCTTTTCCTTTCACTTACACAAAAGGCTTGAGTTATTACAATGCTACCATTTCACTGTTCCAAAGCACAATTAGATATATTCCTTAAGCTTTCTGTGCTAGAAGAGGTTAAAGGGAATCAGAATCAAAGTAGCCATTAGTGGCTCTAAAGTTAAGTCAACAAGCTCATAAAAAGAATGATGGTTGGATGAGTGGATAGGAAGGGAAGATGAATGAATAAATGGACAAATGAGGGGAGAAACAGAAGAAAGAAATATTCAGGCACCTGGTAGGTTGGGCAGTAGAGAAGAGACTAACAGCATAAAGGCCTGATTTTGTGAAATTTACTTATTGATCAATTTACACAGGTCAATTGTTTGCTAGGCGTCTGTGAATATAATGCTGTATAAGACACAGTCCATCCCTTCAAGAACATATGACTTCGTAAGGAAAATGAATAAAATTAGTTTTCCAGTGTTCACTAGAAATGACTGAAGAAGAAAGGGAAGAAGAAAGCAAGGGGGAGGACAGAAGGCATAGGCATATGCAGCTAGGTGTGTAGGACATGAAGCTTCAGGTCAGAATCTGGCCATAGTGGGTCATGGCAGAGGGACCCAGCATGGTGTGGAGCCAGGTAGTTCTAGAGGCCTACCTTAGGGGCCATGCAAGTTTCAAAGCAATGCCAGGTATCTAAGAGCTCTGCTCTATATCTGGCCAGAAAAAATGGCATCCCTAGAGCACTCCCCGGATTGGTCCCCCTTGATTGAGTTCTATTTCACAAATTGATTCCCTTCTCAGAGATAGGGAATTGGAGGGTTCCTGAAGCTGAGTGGGCTCCTGTTGTGAGCCCCCACCTTCTCCCAATCTTTCTACTCCTCAGTGGAGGAGCAAGTGCCGTCCCACTCAACCTTGACTGGGTATTGAAGGAATGAAGGCAGGCAGCACTCACTCTAGCAGACTCATGCCTCTGCATCGAAAGATCTGGAGCATGGTGCTATTTTGAGCTTATGATCAATGCCCTGGAATGACAAGCTGCCTCAAAATCAGTCTTTCCTCACACCCATACCACAATGACTTGGTCTACATGACATTGTTTCTGCCTCAGTTCCCTTGTAAAATCCGGACCCCATACGTAAATTCAAAAGTTTCTAAGGGTTAAATCTGCTTTTGCAACTCCTACGTGCTGGCTATAGTTCCACTAGGCAAAGTGATCTAGCAACACTAAATTCCTGTTCACCTAAATTCAGATTTTTGTCTACCATCTCAGTCCTTAAAGCCATTGTTGTTTAACCAGCACTTATATAATATTTACTACATTTCAAACACTTTTTTAAAGGTTTTACAAATAGTAAAGAATGGTCCTAACATCTTAGTAGCTAGGCACTGTCGTTAGAGCTATTTTATAGATGAGGAAACTGAGACACAACGAGGTTAAATCACTTGCTCAAGGAGACACAGCAAGCAAGTGGTAGAGCTGTGATTCAAATCAAGCAGGGTTGCTTCGGAGTCAAAGGTCCTTTGAGCACAGTCAAGCTAATTTCCACATAATTTACCTTTTCTCCAAAAACTCAGCAGTCCCCTGGCTCACCCTTCTTAGCCCCAAGTCCCACTTCCAGAAGACAATTGCTTTCACATTTTTCAAGCATTTGATCTGGTATTTGTCTCTGTGTGGGCCCTTTATGTCTAACTTCTCAGCCCCACATCCACCATTCTGTACCCTGATTTTTGCAGAGTCTCACAGACTCCTTTGCAAGCTGGTTATTTGTTAGGACCTACCAGTGAGTGGCCATAGAGAGACTAGAGGGCAGGGGAAGGGGAGAGGGGATTCTTTCCCATTGTCCCTGCTGCAGTACCAGAGTGTCCTGCCAGCAGCACTCCTAGCAACTGCTCTGCAGACTTCATCTGCTTCCACACTCTCAGGACACTGTATGCCTTGAAGCCTCCAGAACCCAGAAGCTGCCAGGTGGTGCCACCTCCTCACATATCAGAGCCCAGCTTTGAGGGGCTGTCTTTCCAGCTGCAGGGTTGCCATAGTGGCCACCTCTTCCCTACTGTCTCCCAATTCTAGAGATGGTAGCTGTTACCTGTGTTTTCTGCTCTGTGTTACCTCCTTTCTGGTCTTTCAGCCCTCCATCACCTATGAAATCAATACTATATGTGGGTCACTATGAAAGTTTTGAGACAGAATGTATTATGGTCCATTATTTCACTTCCAAGAAACATAGTCACTAGGGTCCTTTCTGATTCACCTGTACAAGTTAGTTTCAATTTGCTCAACTTACCAGTGTTGCTTGAAGGGCTTCATTTGTTTCCATCTGCACAAGCAGTTTTTTTCTTGATTTTTGTATATCTCTAAACTTTTTAATGACCCACATGTTAAATCCCTCTGTTAAAATATGTAGCATGATTTCTGTTTTCATACATAAATAATGGAAAGTCTTCTCTCTGAATCCATCCAGTCTTCAGAGACAACACTCTGGCCTCTAAACTGTGATGTAAATATCTGGATGTTGGTATTTGGAGGAGCAGGGCAGAAAACTGGCTGGTGGTCCCACCATTTGTGGGCAGATTTCATTTCTCATGCCTCACCCCCTACTGCTGTTCCCCTGGTATTCCAGAACATGGTGTCTCTCTCTAGTTTAATTCCTCTATTGAATAAATATTTGGTCCTGGGTAAAGGGGATAGGTAAGGGGAGAAACAGTGAAGTGCTGGTTGGTGGCCATGCTGAACTATGTACGTAAACTTCCCTCCACTCCTGCCATTCTCACCTGCCCCATTCGACCTTCCACAGCCCCTGTCTGGAGCCTTGCCAGGATAGGAGGGGAAATTAATTGCAAGCTCTTCATAATCGTCTCCATCCTGCTCACTAGTTCCTGGGTTATTTCTATCCTTGGAAGGTCTTTTGAGCTGTCTCATCTACAGCCCACTATTGACTCCCCTCCAATTCCTTTGTCCCTGTAGTTTATACTTTCTTATTGTCATTTTCATGGAGTTTCAACAGGAAGTGTAAAGTTAATGTTCCATGTCTAATCAGAAGTTAGAGGATACATTGTTTTCAATGTGTTACCACTTCTCTAATTCAGAAAGTATATACCAATGACCTCACCAATATTTCTAAAATAACCTAACATAAAAAGTAGCATTAAAATAATTAATTTTAAAAGAGATTACCTAGGAACACTACTTGACATGTAAAGTAGTATGTAAAGTAGTAAAAGCAGCTGGAAGTAGAATTCATTTCCTCAGTCACTAGACTTTCCTAGGGTCATTTAATATTGTTCTTTCAGGATCAATCCCTATAAAACAGCCTTATCCTATCTAGTATATGGTTGAGCTCTGCTCCTTCAGAAAAGACCAGTTAACCACCACACTTGTGCCAACCAATGACAACCACACTCAGGGAACAGACAGAGCTCAGCACACAGTTTAATTCCACCTCTAAACCCTATTCCAAGCCCAGGCCCTATTCCCAGGACTGAGAAGGAAACTGATACTGCCTAAAGATTCACGCCTAGGTCCCACTTATCTGGCTCTGGGAGATACCATGCCAAGCAATGCTTTTTGAGGAACCTTTGGGGAGCACTGTTTGAGCACCCTACAAATTACCTAAAGGTACAGGAATAATAGCATTAGAACTGTATGCATGCAGAAAAATTCTAACATAAAACATATAACATCCTTCTTTGCCTTCAAAAGATAACTGCATTTCAAATTCAGACTGGGTGGTAGACATCACAGAACGGCTCGCTCAACTCCATATTATTCCCCTTGTAGTGTACCACTGGGTCTGGTAGAAGCTAGCAGGCTCAAGGCTACATTTCTCAGATCTACTTGTGGAGTTCTACACATTATGTTGCTGCGGGTGATGGAAGGAGATATGAGGGAATCTACATTTCGGCTATTTCTTCTGACAAGTGCAGACGTGAGGGTATTGGTGTAAGCAGCAATGGCCACTTCACAAGTGAGTGTCAAGAGGCAGAGTATGTGCTAGAGATGCTGGTGCCTGAGAGCCCTCTCTTGGAGCTAACAGGTGCACATCTGGCTTCCTGATCCTGATCTGGAGTGAGGTTCCAGGGCTGGCAGTTAGGGCCGCAACTTTGAGATTGGCCCCTCCCCTGAGTGTACCTGCTCATTAGCTTTAATTCAGAATGTCATTCCCATGCTCAGTCCAAAGCCTGCCTCTCCAGTCCTCAGATGGCTGGGTAAGCATCAGGCTCTTGTATTCAATTCCCTCTCTTCAGACTACCAAGAGTGGCTGCTGGGCTATCTGCATCTGACACTGATAGCAACAAAAACTTCAGCAGTCCTGAGGTAGAAGGGCCCCCACCAAACAACCTCTCATGTTTAAAATTGCTTTTATGTAGTACTTCACAAAGGTACTGAACATGAGAGAGCAGACTTATCATACTTCTGCTACATAGGTCAACTTCAGAGGGGTTTTAGGACTGCACCTCAGAGTTAACTGTATTAAGGTGAACTGGCCGGTATTCTATAAAGAGAGAAAAACTACAGTCCAGTACAGCTGGAAAAGCAGAGGCCTCATCATCTAGAGGAACTTTTCTCACTATTTATAAAAAGGTACTTTGAGAATATGTGAGATTTAGAAATTGAGGAAACTAGAAGAAATTCTGAACCAATGCCATTACTTTTTTAAAGCGCATCTCAGTGGTAAGAAGATGTTCTCTGGGTCGGCTACTGTAGTAGGAGCACAGGGCAGACACACACATCTCCAGTATGACCAGTTTCACTTTGTTGCTGAGCTGCCACCTTTGGCTTTTTTGCAAATGGAATAAGTATTTTCTTTGCACTTTCATGAATTAATCATAATTTAGATTATTGTGTATAGAAAAAGTAATTTTTCCAATTATAATTATCATTCAAACAATGCCAGAAAATTAAAAATGGGAAAAAGAAGATTAAAGGTAATGTTCTAGTGCAAAAAGTTTTTCTTATGTATTTTTTAAGTGCTTTCGATAGTAAATCTTTTCAGGAATAAAATAATTTTAATGATAATGAATACACTGTGAAGTCTCATTTCCTATTTATAACCTGAAAACAAAACAATGTTTATTTCAACTACCACTAAAGTATATGGGGAAAAACATATTTATTGATTCTGTTTGAATAAAAAGAGAGTAATGTTTATATGTTATTTCTTCTATGTGCTTTGATATTTTTAAAAGATGATGGTGTCTAGTAAAATACTTTTATATAGATTAGTGTATTTGTGGGGTGGGGAGCAAGAAGAGGCAGATACTGGCTGTAGAGTAGCAATGCCTATGTATGTTCCTTGGAAAAGAAAAACTGGAAAGCACAGGAATAGTTAACAGTTAAAGCATACCTCAGACCTCTTTTCTCCTTCCAGCCCTAACAAACATTCATTTCACCAGACAGCGAAGATCAGAGAATGCATTTATTGCACAAGAATTCACTGATACCAGGAAAAATAGGCTGTGCTATACTTCAGTCCATTCACCAAAACATATAAAAAGCTTTATTAATCAGAAGATACTGAGTGATGTTTTTTGCATTTTTATTAGTGTTCTTGTACATAGAGAAGTTTAGAAGGCATTAACTATAACCTTCTCTCTCATGTGTTTCACATGCATGACTGTCATTAGGTCAGGATTTAAGATTTTGAATGCAAACGTTTCTAGTATGCTTTTAGGTGAAAAAGAGAAGAAAAGCTATACAATGCCCCCTAGGAGGTCTATTTCAATTACTATCACTTATTCCTCTATTCTAGAGTCAACATTCACTAGAAAACTCTATCTGACCCTGCAATGAGTGGAAAACATCCATCACTGTTTATGCGTGAAGATGGCAGCAATACAAGAAGACTATGCTTTAAGTCAGCCTGTACATGCTTCTGTTCAGCATATAAATGCTGTTTACTAGAAGGAGTGAAGGAAAAATTGGCAGAGACAGAGAAATCAACAGACAGACCCCAAAAGAAAGAGAAAAATGAACTAGGAGTGCTTAAGGAGAAGAGTTCTTTTTTCTTTATGCTTCGTTACGATACTGGCTTCTATTTTGAATGACACCACATTTGTGTTAGCTACACGACCACAATTGTATTATTTGACAGATCCAGACAGTGAAATCCATGACTTAATAAAAGCAAGAAATTCACTATTACTGTGTTTATCCAAAATAAATACCATATCTGCTTGAGGAATATTTATCTCACTATTTTACACAGGTTATAAGATGAAAGCACAGTTTGTTTAATAGGATGGTGATGTGACTGACAGCAGAAGCAACAATTCTCAAAATTCAGAGGATCTGAATTTTAATGGTTGAGACATTTTTAAGAGATTGTATCCCCTCTTTCCTCACAGACTGTTCTGCTTTCTTCTCTGCTTTCCCTCCAGAAGACAATTACTTATAAAGCATTTACACCAATAGCTGGTTAAGAAAATAATTATTTAATTTTTAATGTTTTCCAGTATTTTCTTTTCTGTTTTTATGTTTTCTAAGCAGACTACCTTTTGGTGTTTGTCAAATCTTTTTTGTAAATGTTTTTACTGCAAGTAGACAATTTATAATTGTATGAATGTATGAAGTACAAAGTGATATTATGATTTATGAACATAATATGAAATAATTAAATCAAGCTAGTTAACATATCCACTAGCTTGGATAAGTTAAATACTTAACTTTTTCTTTTTTTCTTTCTTTCTTTTTTTTTTTTAGAGACGGAGTCTCACTTTGTTGCCCTCTGTAGAGTGATATGGCGTTACAGCTCACAGCAACCTCCAGCTCTTAGGCTTAGGCGATACTCTTGCCTCAGCCTCCTGAGTAGTTGAGACTACAGGCGCCTGCCACAATGCCGGGCTACTTTTTTTGTTGTTGTTGTTGTTGCAGTTTGGCCGGGCTGGGTTGGAACCCTCCAGCCTCGGTATAAGGAGCAGGTGCCCTACTCCCTGAGCCACAGGAGCCTTAAGTATTAAGGCAAATACTTAACTTTTTCACGGTAAGAGCATTTGGTCTCCTGATGGTGTGTCATAACTCTCATAGGCTTTCTTCATTCTTTTGCCTTTTGCTCCTCTGTCTAGATAATTTCAAATGATCTGTCTTCAAGTTCACTGTTTCTTTCTTCTGCTTGATAGAGACTGGTGTTAAGATTTCTGTTAAATTTGTCAACTTTTTCATTGTATTATTTATATCTCAGATTTCTATCTGGTTCTTTCTTATTGATTCTATTTCATTGTCAAGCTTTTTGTGTACTGTTTTCTAAATTTCATTAAATTTTCTATCCATATATTCTTGTAATTCACTGAACTTCTTTAGAATATTTTTCTAAATTCTTTATTAGTCATTTCATAGATCTTTATATTTTTAGAATTCATTATTGGAGCTTTATTAGTTTCCAGTGGGGGTGTCATGATTCCTTGATTCTTTGATAATTCTTGCGTTCTTAAATTGTCTGCACATTTGAGGAAGCAGTCCCCTCTTATGACTGTTACAGGTTTTTTATGATAGAGTTTGACCTTCACTAGTTAGTCTAACCTGTGATTCTGGAAGGGCCAGCTGGACAGTCTTGGGCAGAGTTTGTTGTGAATTCTCTACTCATATGGGCCACTGCTTTTGCTTTGATTTCAGGTGGGGCTATAGGCTGGACTCTGTTGTCCAGTGAAATCACAGGCTGGGTTCTGCTATTAGGTGGGATTGCTAACTGTGTACTGCAATAGCTTCTGTTCAGGCTGGTCACAAGATATATTCCTTGGTTAGGCAATTTTGCTGTTTGAGATCTACAGTTGGGCAGGGCTACAGGCTGGGCTCTGAGATTACGTGAAATTGCTGCTCAGGACAAGTGAGATCAGAAGCTATGCTCCTTAGAAATGCATAACTAAAGACTGCATCTCTGTCATGGAGGAGCTATGGTATCGGCTTTTGGCTAAGTTAAGTGGCTATTTGACCTCCTTCCTAGTCAAACAGATCTGGTCCCTATACTCCTCTGAAACCCACCAAGGTGGGAATCTCCCTATCTGGGTAGGATCATTAAGTATGCTTTTTGACTGATTGAAACCACTGCTTAACTTCCTGAATCAAGCCAATGTAGACTCTGTGCTTCTCTGAGATACACGGACATACAAGTCTCCCTGCCTGGGCAGAGTCATTGGGAGAGGTTATTGTCTGAGTGGGCCCACTGCTTGACTTCCCAGATAAAAAAGGAGTAGCCCCTATTTGTCCAAAATGCAAGGAGGTGAGTATCACTTTCTGGGAAGTGTTGCTGGGTGAGATTTTGGGCTGGGTGGAGCCACTGCTTAACTTCCTGAGTCAAGTTGTTTTAGCCACTTCTACTTCTCTAAAATGGGAAGAGGTCAACACCTCCTGCCTGAGAGTACACTGGGATGGACCCTGTGGCTGGGCAGGAAGACCAGCAGCCTGTGGATTCATGCTAGGTTAAAATTCCCACCATGCTTCTGAAGGCAGTTCATGAGTGGGCTATAAGGTTAGCTGTTATTTACAATCAAGCACCACAGCTGACAGAAACACAGAGGCACCACTAAGATTCATGCGTTGGTCACTATGACCTTTGCTCCTTTCTTTGTTTCTATCTAACCCCAGACACCATTACTGTGCTGCTGCCCCCAGAGTTCCCTGTGAGGTGAAACCAGAGTGGGCTTCCTGGGGAAAGTCCTGGAATGCTATACACTAGAATGTTTCTGGTTATCTTTTCACCCTGTACAAACTGTGGGCCCAAGGAAATTTTCTCCATCTGTCATTGGGCTAACTTGGGGGAGGAAGATAGCAACGTCGAGTCAGATAATTCTTTTTACCTTTCTGATTTGGATTTTGTTCATTTCTAGGGACTACATGGGTGTCTTAGACTTGTTCTCAAGTGCTGAGGTTTTCAAAAAGATGTTCTAGTATGTGAATAGTTGCTAGATGAATTTTCTGTGAGGGGCAGTAGAGCCCGAGACTTCCTATTTCACTATTGCTGACATCATTCTTGGCTGCTTCTTCTTCTTCTTCTTCTTCTTTTTTTTTTTTTTTTTGAGACAGAGTCTCACTATGTTGCCCTGGGTAGAGTGCTGTGTAGTCACAGCTCACAGCAACCTCAAACTCTTGAGTGTAAGTGATTTTCTTGCCTCAGCCTCCCAAGTAGCTAGGACTACAGGCGCCCTTCATAATGCCTGGTTAGTTTTTTGTTTTAGTTGTCATTGTTGTTTGGCAGGCCCAGCAGGGTTCAAACCTGCCAGCTTTGGTGTATGTGGCTGGCGCCCTACCCACTGAGCTACAGGTGCTGCTCACTCTTGGCTTTTTAATAATACATTTTTCCTTCAAGATTTTGATTCAATTGCATATTCCTTTTATTTGAAATGGCATTAGAGGAAAAGAGAAGCAGTATTATGAGCAATAGCATTCAAACATGAAAACTTTTTTTTTCTTTTTGAGACAGAGTCTCACTTCTGTTGCCCTTGGTAGAGTGCTGAGGCATTATAGCTCACTACAACCTCAAACTCCTGGGCTTAAGAGACTCCCTTGCCTCAGTCTCCCTAGTACCTAGGAGTACAGGTCACAGCCTGTCACAATGCCCAACTATTTTTAGATAGGAGGTCTTGCTTTGGTTCAGGCTGATCTCAAACCTACGAGCTCAGGCAATCCACCTGCCTCAGCCTCCCAAGTGCTGGGATTACAGTGTGAGCCACCACGCCCAGCTGAAAAATTTTTTTTCACTCATACATGTTTAAAGAAAATCAAGTCAGATTTGGCATTCCCTTTGATTTTAAAAGATATAGGTCACTGGGTTTTACCACACTAAAAAGAATATGACTTCAACAAAAATCAACTATTGTGCAGTATCTTTAGTCTGTCTTCAGAATGCTTTGTAATTCTGGTAGCTGCAACATACAAGACAGAGTTGCCAGCCCTTCCTTACCCACTCGGGAATGGGGATTTTTTGCAGGCCATTTTTAAACTACTCTATTCCTAATGTAATTGTTTTCTGAAGCTTAGGAGAGACATTTTGCCAACTCCCAACATCCTATTCAGAATTTCTTGGAATAGATGGTATACCTAGTCCTAAAGATAGTATGTTTATTTTTTCATATCAATCAACTTAAAATAATATAATTATAAGAGAAACTGTAGAATTCATAGCCAAATGATAAAAAAGAAACATCCGTAATTTAATACTGCCTTTGTTAATTTCATTTTACTCTAAGGCATTCAATTAAAGTGTCATGCAATAAAGCTGCTGCTACAATGAATCTCAAATCCTATTAAGTGTCAAGGATGTTAAACCCACAAAACTAACAGATTCTTTAGTCTGAAACCATTTAGGTACTTTATAGTGCTGCCAGCTAGTCTCCCACCTGAATAGTGTTTTACTGGAAAGGCTGTCTATAATGTGTAATCACTGAAGCACTTTGAAATCCACCCCACAGGGCCCTTCAACCTTATTCAGTTTACATTAATTATGAACTCATCATTTGTTAAACTTACATTTAAAGTCAGCCCTTCCACAAAGTCTAGTCCGTTAAGATTAAATATGTTTTAGTTTATGGATCATGGTAGATTAATATTTGATCTAAATATACTTCAGCCTACTAGAAGCATATGTAAAGTACTTCACAATAATGAAATACAAAATATATAGTCACGTTCTCAATGCATGAATATAGATGTATGCAAACTGTCTGCTCAGATGTGTAGAAGTAACTGTTGCATGAAACCAAAACATTCTCTGGGTATATTTTTCAGATATAAAAAAATAAAGAACAGTCAATTAAGGTAACATGCAACAGGTAATAGAGCTTCTCAAGGAGGCTTTTTGTTCACAGCTAAAACACTTACCAAAAGCATTACTTTTAAAACCTAAATCATGAGGAAATTTTCTAAAATATGATATCACCTTGCTTTTTCATGATGACCTATTTTCTTTAGGAAAATGTTATTAAAACATGGACTAGTATTAGTAAAGAAAACTTTAGCTTCAGATTAACTTTTCTTAACAGGGAAAAGAAAAACTTGCTTTTAAAGGTGGGAGAATTTTCATTACTGTTTGTTACCAAGATGGTGGTCGCAATGGCATAAAAAATGCATTGACCACTTGATTTCTATGAGCAAAAAATGTTTACCTTGCCTGGAAGGAAGGCAAGAGAATAATCAATAAAAATTTCAAGCTACTTACGTAAAATAAAATCACATTGAGAAATGTCAGCTACCAAACAAGAATGTCCATCATTCCCTACTGATCCTTTCTCAACATGAAATTGGTGTTTGACTGCTTAGAATTAAGGGAAAAAATAAATACCATGTTTCTTTTTTGTAATTGCTATATATTTTTAGCAATACTTTATGGACAATTTTCTGGAAAGTTCCTGAGCTTATGATAATTATTACAAAATAATATATAAATGTATTGTGGCATGGAAAGCTGTAAGCTTGTAGTCAAAAATCATTATGGGCTCAAGGCTAAAGATCATACTGCTAGCTGTGAGGGTTCACAGTTGGCAGGGGGTCTAGGCCTTTTAGATATCTGTTGCCTGGCTCATCAAGAGGTACATATGACAACATAAGTGCAAAGACATGAGCTTTGGGTCCAGTTCTTGCTCACCATGGGTTGGTAAATACACCTCAGAGGATGCTTCCTCATCCATAAAATGACAACCATACCACCTGCCCTATCTCACAAGGTGAGGCTCAAACTGGATTATATTCAAACATTAGACTATTTGTAAAAAGGCTTAGGCATATCTATTAAGCAGCATACTAACAAGGGCAAATTAGCACATAGTCTTCTGAACATAAAGGGAAAGATAAAAGTTGCTTGACGATCAAACTTGTGTATTGCTCAGATCTACTGTTGAAACATTTATTTTATAACTTTATCATAATGAAGTTTGCAGCCCTACAGTGACACCTTTATCTCATCCTATTTAAGTGCCAAGGGAGTGGAGAGTAAAATCAGAAAGAGTTATGAAATAGATGTTAGAGAAAAATAACATCGTGTTTAGCAGTGAGGAAGCAGTTTTCTGAGGCACTGGGAAAGCACAGAGAAGAAAATGAGCAACTAGTGTGTGAGGAATGGAAAAGCGCTCTCTCACTGCAGCAGAGTCCAGGTGGGTACACATAACTCTTTGTGATACACTTCTCTACATGTTACCATGGAGATTTCAAGAAGTTTCACTATATGGAGGTTTATGCAAGACTACTGCCTGACATTTCTTAGGTCGCTATAACAAAAACAAAGTTGATTTCTGTTAAATGTCCTTTCTAGGTTCATCTTTGTCCAGGAAACAATTTTATTGGCACAAAATTTAAGTATCTACTTTTTTTCTTCCAGAAAAAAAAACAAGCAAAATTTCTTTTCTTTTTCAAGTGGTTGTTTTTCAAGTCATTTTACTGTGGGCCATGATTAACAACTATTTCACATAGTGACTGCTTAACATGCATGACATTTGCATAGTGGTTTATACACATCCACATATTATTTTTCTTTAAGTCTCACAATGAACTTGAGAGATAGTCGAGAAAAGAGTATATCCAAAACATTTTATATAACAATGGAATCTGATTAGGTTCATTACATTGAGTTAAAAATGTCATATATGAATGAGAAAGCTGTACAGTTTGTTCAGGTGATATCAATAGAGGCCTTTAATTATCCAAACATAAATCTAACAGAGTATCCTTTCAGCATGCAATTAGGGTATGTGGGTATAGTGCACATGAAAAATAAATGTCTCTGCAGCATTTCTGAACTTAGCATATACATCTGTTATTGTCCTTTACACACTGGATTGAAACTTCCTGTCTAGAAGTTTCTCTCTCTTTTTTTTTTCTGACACAGTGTCTTACTCTGTTGCCCTGACTCGAGTGCCCTGGCATCATCATAGCTGACAGTAACCTCAAACTCCTGGGTTCAAGCGATCTTCCTCCCTCAGCATCCCAAGTAGCAGGGACCATAATCACCCCCACATGCCAGGCTACTTTTTCTACTTTTAGTAGAGATGGGGTCTTGTTCTTGCTTAGGCTGGTCTCAAACTCCTGAGCTCAAGCAATCCTCCTGTCTTGGCCTACCAGAGTGCTAGGATTACAGGTGTGAGCCACCATGCCTGGCCAAGTTTTTCTCTCTTAAAGACAGAAAGCTCCTTCAGAGCAGATTCTATTAATGTATTCACTGACTTTCTCTCTTGCATTCATTCAACAAACTACTAAGCATATACTATATGTCAGTTACTCTCTTATTAACGACTCAAGTGCCTGACACTTGGCCTGATGCATGCATGGTAGGTGACAAATAAGTATACTGTGGATAACTCAGGGTGGTAAACACATTACACATGTTTAGGATAACAAATGAGGACTGGTGGAAGATTCAAGGGCTTAGTAAACTGGTGCAAGTACTGGTCACAAACAATTAAGTTGTGGGAGAAGGAGCATCAGAAATATTAATGAAATAATTATTTCATCTAATTTATTTTACCTCTAAAGAGGTGTCAATAAATTACAAGTAGTTATGGAAGGCTGAAAACTACTTTAGAATGTCATCATGAATGATCCGAAAAACATGTATGTATTAGGGATGAAAATACGCCTGGCTTAGGAAAGAGACTGCTCTTGAAACAGTGAAAGAAAGACTTTCTTGGAAAGCTGGGGAGGCAGCGCAAGCAAGGCCATAAACTGCTTCATGTAAAATACAACGTATTAGGTTAAACCATATTCAATTGCCAATATTCAATTGCTTTGACCTACAACATGACAACTACATGTGATTCAACTCAAAAGAAACCAACAAGGCCCACAAGAAGCAAAAACAGTGAAGAGAGACAGTTAGGAGCTCATAAAAACAAACACTTTGAACTATTTCTAAACCTCTAATTTGACCTACATTTACTGAAAACCAGCACACTCTGAACAATGACATAGATAATTCCAAAATAGCGGGCTGAAACTTTGTGAAGGTGATTTTCTCTAGGAACAGGAGTTGAAGAGCATGGAAGGGACTCCTGAGGACCTGACCCTGGCCACTACCCAGGCTTCATAGATCCTCGGCAGATAGACTCTCCACAAGGACTCACCACAGAGATTTCCCTCACAGAAGCAAGTATTAACACAATACTTTAGCAATCTCACTTAGCTATAGTCATATCACGGTTATCTTAGAAGATCAGAGTTATATGGATACAAATACCACAAATTAATTTTTAGGGTGAGATGAAGAGCTGCATTCATATGAAAATCATGAAACCTAGGAAAATAACCTGCAGATTTTATAACTATTTTTCAGATTATAAAAATGATACAGAGAGGATTATTCTGGGAATATTATAGAACAGGAAGCACCAAAAATTTGTATCTAGATAATAATTGTACAGGCAGACTATATGACTATTTTAGAACTGTAGAGGCTATTGAAGGCTTCTGACCTAAGCTGCAGTTAATTTCAGTCAATTTCAGCTCTCAGTACAGTAGCAGCCACCCATCCCTCACCCCAGAGCTGGGAGCTGTGCATTTCACACATAGCATGTAGGGGCCAGGCTGGGCAGAAGGGACACTGTCCTCCAAAAATCAGAGATCTGTACTCTGATCACTGATTGTTGCTCCTGATCATAGAGGTACAGTCAAAAGGGCAGTGGCCACTGTTGTTGCCCCTCTCTCCACTGGAAGCTCCTATCACCACCTAAAGTGACTTCCAGGGGATTTAAAAATATATCCCCCCCCCCCCCCCCACCACACACACACAGTTATTTTTCTTTTTTTTTCCTTTTGGGAATCAGACATTCAAAAATAGGATATTCACTTGAATGTTATAGCAGCACAATTCCAAATGCAAAGATGTGGAAACAACCCAAGTGCCTGTCAATACATGAGTGGATTAATAAAATATGGTATGAGGGAGGTTTAATAGGGGGACCACACCTATGGAGCATAATGCAAGTACAAGTTGGATCTATCAGGTGTAGAACACAAATGTCTTAATGCTGTAATTGGGTAAATGAGGTGAAAGCTATGTTGATTAGTAGCATCTAAGCACTCCAATTT
>CAUYRH010148905.1:0-11625 GCA_963574655.1 Perodicticus potto
CACACAGCCATCATATCAACTTCCTGTTTTTTGTTAATCATCTCTACCTGTAGTTTAAGCTGCCAAAAGAAATAAACTAGACTTCTTCATATTCCCTAAATCATAGTGATTCTCAAACTTTGGTGTAGAACTTATTTAAAATGTAACTCTAATTGGTGGGACCACGTCTATGGTGCATCCTAAAAGGGTACAGGTGAAACTTACTAAATGCAGAATATAAAGGTCTTAACACAATAACTAAGGAAATGCCATGAGGACTATGTTAACCATTTTGGTGAAAATATTTCAGACTGTATATGAAACCATCACATTGTACCCCATGATTGCATTAATATACATGATTTAATTAAAAATAAATACATAAAATAAAGTAAAAAAAAAAGAAAGAAAAATAAAGGAACAAACTATGCTTATATACTTTGAAAATTCTTGTGAGAAATCAGCTTGTCCAGGGATTGTGATTACTTATTATTTTAACATTTATATCCAAAATCTAAAAGAAAAATGGGGTGGAAATACAGCACTTCTGCCTTATGATGCCCAGTGAGAAAAAGATAGTTGAAATCAAATGGTATCTGAGGCCATCATTTTTGCCCAGAAAAGCTTATAAAAGTGTTGGAACTCCAGTTCAAAAGTAATCATTTCTTGAAAGTCAGTTGTGAATAATTTTTACTATTTTTTGTTGTTACTTTTAAAATTTTTTTCACACTTACAGAAGAATACATGTTAAAAATATGTAGAAGAATGATAAATAAAACTTGTGTATCCATAACCCAGGTTAAGAAATGGAGGATTACCTGTACATGCGAAGGGCGTGTGTGCCCTGACCCACTCCAGCCCCCATAAGTGAACACTGTTCACAACACAACACATTTTTCTCATACATTTCTTTATAGTTATCCATATAAATATGCAAAATTAAAATGTATTAATTTGCTTCACACATTTTTTTGAACTTTAATAGAATCATACTGTGTGTTTTGTCCTGAAACTTGTCCTTTTGGCTAAAATTTTATTATAGATTTTTCCATGTTAATCTGTGTAGTTGCAGTTCACTCATTTCACCACTGTATAGAGTTCTTTTGTAAAAATACATAATTTATTTACTCATTCTTCTACTAATGGGCATTTGGGTTATTTATAGTATGTTACTAAAAAATTATGCTGCTATGAGAATCTATATACTCGTCTCCTAAAATATACATGTAAACATTTTGTATTTGTAACTGAAAAGGAACTTTCTGGGTAATCAGTTGTGTACATCTTAAAATGAAATAGATAATCCCTAATCACATAAATGGTATGAACACACACAGGCATAAGAACAGTGAAACGGTCCCTCATTGCACCAAAGGCTTAAAAAGTTGGTATTGTCATATTTAAACATTTCTGCCAATGATGTTTAACAAAATTATATTCCATTATGATTTTAATTTGCATTTTGCTGATTATTAGTGAGATTACAATTATCATAGGTTTGATGCCACTCACAGTATGACATGGAAAGGAATATGGAGATTCCCTTAAAGAACTAAATGTAAACTTATCCTTTGATCCAGCAATCCCATTATTGGATATTTATTCAAAAGAAAAGAAGTCATTTTATCAAGAAGATACTAGTACTCAAATGTTATTGCAGCAAAATTCATAATCATGAAGATGTGGAATCAAGCCAAGTTCCCACCAATTCATGAGTGGATTAATAAAATATGATACATACATGTGTGTGTATACACACACACACACACACACACACAGTGGAATACTACTCAGCCATAAAAAAGGATGAATTAATGACTTTTGAAAACATATGGATGGATGGAACTGGCCACCTTCATCCTAAGCAAATTACCTAAAGAATAGAAAATTGAACACCACATGAACTTGTTATTAAATTGGAACTAGCCTGTGAGCACACACGTGCATGGAGGTAAGTAAAACTCAGGGGGAATCAAGCATCATGGAGGAGTGAAGAGGAGGAGCTGGGCAAGAACCTACTATAGGTACAATGAACACTATCAGGGTGAGGGGCACACTTACAAGCCCTGACTCAGGCATTGCAAAAGTGATCCATGTAACCTAAACTTCTGTACCCTTGTAATATATTTTTTAATTAAATCATAGCTGTGTACATTAATGCAATCATGGGGTACAATGTGCTGGTTTCATATATAATCTGAAATATGTTTATCAAACTGGTTAACATAGCCTTCGTGGCATTTTCTTAGTTATTGTGTTAAGACCTTTATATTCTGCATTCAGTAAGTTTCACCTGTACCCTTCTAAGATGCACCGTAGATGTGTTCCAACCAATTACCCTCCCTCCACCCATCCTACCCCCTCCCCCTCTTGCCCCATATTCTTGTGCTATAATTGGGTTATAGCCTTCATATGAAAGCTATAAATTAGTTTCATGTAATATTTTGAAATAAAAAAGAAGAGGAATCACTTTATAGTGTGGAAAGTTGTCGATTACTCCCGGTGGTCAAGGTTAACATCTGCAGTGATGTTATGTTGATAGTACATTCTCTTGATGTGATGTAATGAAAACAGCACTTCACACAGTCTCTTCTTCCTTCAAACCTACAACCCCAATATAATCATAAGAAAAAAACACGCAATTCCCAATTGAGAGGTATTCTACAAGATATTTGACCAATTCTACTTAAAATTTTCAAGGTCATCAAAACTAAAGAAAGTTTGAGAAATATTCACAGTTAATAAAAGTGTAAAGAGCCCAGGGAAAGGAATGGAATGGAATGTGGCACCCTGAATGGAAGGCTTGAACAGAAAAAATGGCTCTAAATAAACACTAAGGAAACACAACCACTCCACAAAAAGGTAGAATTTAGTTAACGATGTTTCAACATCAGTTCGTTAATTGTGACAAATGTACTAATGTAAGGTGTTAAAAATAGAGAAAAGTATGTGTGGAAAAAAAAGAATTGGTCTCTGCTTTTCATGTCATCACTGTATCTGGTATTTATTCCTTTTGCACCACTTATTACATTTAATATTTTTAAATTTTTTATTGAGACAATATATATCAGAAAGGTACATATCAAAAATAAACAGATCTGTACATTTTCATAAATATGTCAAATTTTATGTGTTTGTATTTTGATCTATTAGACTATGAACTAATCAGTGGTTCTCTATACTATTTCTAAGACCTATCACAGTGACTAGAAAAATATTAAAGAAATGATGGGGCTTGGCGCTTGTAGCTCAGTGGTTAGGCACTGGCCACATACACCAGGGCTGGAGGGTTTGAACCCAACTTGGGCTTGCTAAAAACAACAATGATAACTATAGCAAAAAAGTAACCAGGCATTGTGGCGGGTGCCGGTAGTCCCAGCTACTTGGGAGGCTGAGGCAAAGAATCGCTGAAGCCCAAGAGTTTGAAGTTGCTGTGAACTGTGATGCCATGCACTCTACTGGGGGCAACATAGTGAGACTGTCTCAAAAACAAAGGAAAAATAAAAAGAAAAGAAATGATAGGTGCTTATTTTTTTCTTAGAGACTTTTTGATTTCTAATTATTGACTATGCAGCAATTTCTTAATCCTTTTTAATGCTGTAAAGTTGCCATTGTTACTGCCATTTTGCTGATAGAAATTTGTGTTTCTTGATTAAAGTAACCTAAATTGGAGATTGAATTATTGGTTTCAATACATCCTTTCTTGTGGTAATCAAGGCTACTGCCACACACATTGCAGTTTCCCCCTCCACCATGCAAAGGGGATTCTTCCCTCATCCTTGACTCTGGGCTCAGCCATGAAACTTGCTTTGGTTGACTGAAAGTTAGCAGATGTGATATAAACAGACACTTTGTAGTGTACCTGTGAGTCAAGCATTCCTGTATCTATGCCATTGCTATTACAAGAGCTTTCCTTGTGGGGCTCTTGCTCCCTCAGGTTGAGCCCTAGAAAGAGACATGTGAAATAAGACCAAGCCAACTAAAGCTAGACAGGGTCAGCTGACCAGCTGACATGAGTGATTCCACTGAGCACAGCAGAGATCCCTCAATCAACTGAAAGATTAAGATAGTAGCATGCTTCTGAGACCACCGTTTATTATATAGCATTAGCTCACTCATTTAGGGAGTGAACAGATTTGACTAACCCTTAGATCAAGTTTTTAAGCAGAGTGTAATTTTCTGTCTTTTACTCTACATTTCCTAATCTTCAACCAAGGGTTAGACCTCTTATCCATGTGTTGTCTGTGTCTGTTTCAATACAATTTTTTTAAAGACAAAGAAAGTATTTTTCTTCCCTTCCTTTCCTTTTTCTTTTCTACCTACCCCCATCTTTCTCAGGCATGTTGTTGTACAATTTGTCTAAGCATTCTATTCTACTTACTCTAAGGGCTATGTAAATGATATCCTGCACACTCTATAGAAAACCTTATTTTTCTTCTGCCTTGACCAACTGTTTAAGGCTTGGGAATTATTCTCTATCCAATTTTCCATAGTTTAGTAAAGGCTTAGTTGATGGCATAGTTGAAGGTCCTGGTCTGCTCTTTCATTTGCATTGTGTTTAAAGTTAAAAATCTTATATTATGGTTCACTTCTCACAGACAGAAGTTATACTTGTTTCCTTGAGTAGACGACACCGTTAGATTTTGAATCATTTTTCTATGCCACATGGAGACCTGGAAGATATTGATTTCTAGAAGATTTTGCTGCTAATGTTGACAGCCTATTGTGAAAGGCAGGAGCTTCTACACTTTAGTGGTTTTTCATTACTCCTTTCTAAACTGCCTGCTCGCACTGGGTTGATTTCTCTCCTAATTGGTAGAAAGAATTCTTATTCAGGATTTATTTTACTGCTCTTCCTTCCCTGATATTGCTTCTAGCAGCCGGGGAAGGTGTAGGAGCTCTAAAGACAAGCCAAAAACACTTTCATTTTATTCATAGTTTTTATGAATACATTTTTAGTTGATGAAATTAATTTTCTTATTTAGTAACCATGGTTAAGTTCCAGTTTTTATATTTTGTTCATATCATTATATTTTTCTGAGGGGCCACATTTTCAATCTTTTCCATGATATTGGCTACAGGTACAATTGTGTCATCAACACTGAGTCTTTGGCCTTTATTTAGATGTTTTTCTTCCTTTTCTATCATTTTACATTTCTACTTTATTTAGTTGTGCAATATAATTATAATGTAACTTATAACTGAGCTATAATTCACATACCATACCTTTAAATCTGTTCACTTAAAATATAGAATTCAATGGACTTTAGTGTATTCACAGAGTTGTGTAATCATCACCATAATCAACTTCAGAACATTTTTGTTACCCTGTACCACAAGAAAAATCTATAGCCATTAACAATCACTTCTCATTTTCTTTTCATCCCTCTAGCCTTACACAACTAATGATTCACTTGCTGTCTCTATACATTTACTTGTTCTGGACATTTCAAATAAATGGTATCTGGTATGGTCTTTTGTGACTGGATTCTTTAACTTAGTTTAGTTTTTTCAAGGTTTATCTGTATTATAATCCATATCTGTTCGTCATTCTTTTAAACAAAGATTCTTTGTTGAGCCATTTTAGGTTCATGCAAAGACAGGAAGGCACAGAGATTTCCTACGTATGCTTGCCCCCCCCACATACTTTGCTTCCCCCCAGTATCCTCATTTTCCACCACGATGTTTCATTTGTTATGACTAATGAATCTACATTGACACACCCATTGTCCATAGTTTACAGTGGGGCTCCCCCTTGCTGTTGCACATTCTATGGGTTTGGACAAATGTAAAATGACCTGTGTCCACCATTATTGTATCATGATACATGATTTCACTGCCAGAAAAACATGCTCTGTGCTCTACCTATTCCCTTCTCCCTCTTCCCAACTGTGAAAACCACTGATTATGTTACTGTCTCCATGGTTTTTTCTAATCTAGTGTTGTAGGCCAACAGCCCCCCAAAAGACCCAAGTCTGTTTCAGCCTGTCTTGGCCTTGGTCCCCCCACCTTTGGATTAATTCTGAGAACAGGTTTCTGATAAGGAAGTTCTCCAAGTTCCCTAACTCCCTAGCCAGCTAAACAATGGTAAAAACTTACTCTAGCAGAGTTTCCCAAGCTACTGAGTCTCCCAAGCCAAGTTAGTCCTTGTGCCAACTGCCACAATGCAACCCCCTGTACCAGCCCACTGACTGTAGCCCCACCCGGAGCTAACTGCCACGATGTAACCCCCTGAGCCAGACACCTGACTGTAACTCTGCCCTATAACCAGGCACGTTCCTCTTTTGTACATGCTTGCTTTGCCACATCAGCACAAAAAAGGTATAAAAATTAGCTTGTACTGCATTTGGGGGCTGTTTGCCCTTTGGGGCAGCGACCTGCCTGTGCAGGTATAAATAAATCACCACCTGATTTGAGCCTGAAATGGGGTCTGTATTTTTCTTATGAGTGGCCACAGTTACAACACTAAAAAGTCATGTAGTTGGCATCACACAGTATGTTGCTTTTCAGATTATTTTATTTGACTTTGTAATGTGGATGTAAGTTTCCTCCATGTCTCTTTTGTGGCTAGATAGCTTATTTCTTTTTTAGCTCTGAATACTGTTTCATTGTCTGGAGGAATCAAATTTTATTTATCAAGTCACCAATTGAAGAATATCTTGTTTGCTTCCAAGTTTTGGCAATAATGAATAAAACTGCTAAAAACATCCATGTGCAGGTTTTTGTGAACATACTCCTTTGGGTAAATGCTGAACAGTATAATTGTTGGATGACGTATTTAGAGTATGCTTAGTTTTATAAGAAACTGCCAAACTATCTTTCGGTACCATTGTGCCATTTTTATTCTTTAACTTGTTGTTGTAATGGCTTACATTAATTAGCTTTATAATATTGAATCATTTTTGTATACCTGGAATAAATCCCACTTGCTCATGGTGTTTAATTGTTTTTATACATTATGGGATTTGATTTGCTTCTATTTTGTATCTTTGTTCATGAGAGAAATTGGTCTATAGTTTTCTTTTGTTGTAAAATCCTTCTGGTTTTTTATTTTAGGACAAATTTGGTCACATAGAATAAGTTAGGAAGTAGCTCCTTTGCTTCTATATTCTGGAAAAGATTGTAGAAAATTGGTATAATTTATCCTTTATATATTTGGTATTATTGACTAGTGAACCCATTTGGGCTTGGTGCTTTCTGTTTTAAAAGGTTATTAATTACTGATTAAATATCTCAAAAGATACAGGCCTATCAGATTGTCTCTGTCCTTGGATAAGTTTGGCAGATTGTATCTTTCAAAAATTGATCAGTTTCTTCCCAGTTATCAAATTTGTCAGTGTAAAGTTGTTTGTAATATCACTTTTAATTAATGTCCATGAAATCTGTAGTGATTTTTTCCTCTTGCACTTCTGATTTTAGTAGTTTGCATCCTTTTTTTTTTTTCCTTAGTTATTCTGGCTAGAGGTTTATGGATTTTATTAATCTATTCAGAGAAGGTTTTGGTTTCATTGATTTTCTCTATTGATTTCCTGGGTTTTCAATTTCATGGATTTGTGCTCTAATTTCTATTTTTCTGCCTATTTTAAATTTAAATTTCTCTTCTTTTTGTAGTTTCCTAAGATGAAATCACAAATGATTAATTTTACACCTTTTTTTTTAATATATGCATTCAATGCTGTAAGTGTCTCTCTTTGTACTGCCTTCACTGCATTCCACATATTTTGACAAATTATATTTTCATTTAGTTCCAAATGGTTCTACATTTTCTTGAGATATCTTCTTTGAATCATGTGTTACTCAAAAATGTGTTGTATTTTGGGATTTTCCAGTTATCCTTTGTTACTAATTTCTAGTTTAATTCCACTGTGGGCAGACAACAGACATTGTATGATTTCTGTTTTCTTAAATTTGATAAGGTATGGCCCAGAATGTAGTTTATCTTTGTGAATAGTCTATGTAAGCTTGAAAAAAAAATGTATTCAACTGTTGGATCAGGTAGTCTATAGATGTCTATTACATCTAGTTAATTGATGGTACTATTGAGCTCATCTATACACTTTCTGATATTCTGCCTGCTGGATCTGTCCATTTGTGATATAGGGTATTGAAGTCTCCTACTATAATGGTAGATTTAGCTATTTGTCTTTGCATTTCTATCAGTTTTTATCTTACGTGTTTTGGTTTTCTGCATACACATTAAGAATTATTAGTTGTTCTTGGAGGCTTGGCCCCTTTATCATTATGCAATGCCCTTCCTTGTTGCTGATAACTTTCCTTGCTTTAAAGCCTGTTCTGTCTGAAATTGATATAACACATTCCCGCTCTTGGATAGTGTTAGTGTTGATGTCATTTCTTTTTGCATTGGGGTGTTAGTCTCAGGAATTCAAAGAATGAACCCACAGACCACAGATCAGTGGTAAGATAGGATTTATTAGATAGAAAGGAATAAAGAAGGAATAAAAACACCAGAACTTCTGACAGAGGGAAAGACCCAAGCGGGAAGTCTCCACCTGGATGTTTTGTCCAGGGGTGTAAGGTCTTGAGAATTACATTTGGCCAGGACTTTGTAGATGGAAAACACCTTTTCAATATTGATGAATGTATTAACAAAATGAATCATATCCTTGAAATAGAAAAATCACATCCATTTATTTAAGTTAACACTTAAAAATGACATTTTCAAAATACCTTATAATTTCTGTTAGGTGCCTAAACCCTTCTCCCACCCCTCCTCTCCCAGAACAAGACACCTACCTAACTGGCCCCAAGAGTTCCACCAGAAAGATTCGAGCTCACCAAAGCCTTCCAGCAACCTGTGGAATCTCCCTCCTCCTACGCCCAGTATAAAACAAGCCCCAACCCACTCTCAGTGCACTCGCCATCTTTTCCCACGTGGGTCTCAGTCCTCTTTCATTAAACTTGGCCTGAACCTCTTCTGGTCTTGTCTCTGAGTACATCACTGAACCCCTTTCATCTGGTATTGAAAGCCCAGGACTGGCAATTGGTTAGCAGCCTGGTCCAACCACCCCAGTTTCCGTTGAACCTGGTCCTGGTGTTGCTCAGCCCCGACTCCACTGACCCTCCTGTCAGAGATTGTTAGAGGATTTCATCCCATCTGCCACTGAGTGTCAGTAGGGTTCCTGAACACCTTTACACAGAACTTCCCTTGGTCTGCTCCATGCCTCTAGGTTCTCACGCCCCCTTCACTTAGTTCCCACTTAACCAGGATTTTTGTTTCCAGTCCCAGTGCTGGGTCCTGGTTCAAGCTTTAGCCCCTGAGGACCATGAGTCTCTGAGGATCAGGTGATGCCTACCCTCTCAGAGAATCTCTTTCATTTAGATAACCTACATTTTAGAGAATAAGGATGCCCTCTTTTCCAGCCATGTAGGAGGAAGACATCTGAGACATGGGAGCAGGTCCTTTCATTCCCTCAGTGGAAACACCTCTAGGGTATCTTCTCCAACAGTATCAAAGTTTAGGCCTCAAAGGTGCTTCATATTCTACTGCAACACAGCTAAGCCTCAATACAAATCAAATAATGGATCTATACAGCCTGAGAACAGGACCTTCAACTTTGACATCACAACCCATTGACACCCCTTTCTATAAACTTAAGGAAGCCCTCCTTTGGGCCCAGCTCTTACCATACCTGACCCAACTTGCCCCTTTACTCTCTATATCACATAAAAGCAGAACTTATCCCTAGGGGTCCTAGGACAATACCAGGGCCCATCCTTTCAACCAGTGGCTTACCTCTCTGAACAGTTAGATACCACCATCAGAGGCTGGGCTGCCTATCTCCAAGCCCTAGAGGTTGTTGCTGTCCAAACAAGGGAAGGGTTGGAATTAACTCGAGGTCAACCCATCACTGTTCACTCCTCCCATAACCTCCAAGATCTCACAGCCACTTCTAAAACTCCTCTCTCCTTCAAGAATACAAGAATTTCACTTAATCTTCATTGCTAACTCCTCCGTTTCTTTAGGATCCCCTACTCATTTAAACCCAGCCTCTCTGCTCTCCTTTCCACATTCAGAGTCCATACATTTATGTGAGGAGCCATATTACACTTCCAAAATGTTTTTTCTAATATACATTTTTCCTCCTTCCAGATCCACCCCACACCTGGATTATCAATAGCAGTTCACTCCCTCCTATACCAAAGTCAGAGATGGGCAACCCATCCATGCCATCTCCTCCTCTCCCACTACTATCACTGAGGCCAAACTTCTTCCCCTAAGAACTTCTCAAAAGGCAGAACTGGCTGCTCTCACCTGAGTTTTAAGACTTACAGGGAAAAAAACCAATCAACATATACCCCAATTTGAAATACGCTTATCACATTTTACACTACTACTTGGGCTCAGAAAGGCTTTGTCACTCTCTAGGAATCCCCAGTAACCAATGGTCCTTGATCACACCAACTCCTCTAGGCAACCCTATGGCCCACACTGCAGTCATTCACTATAGAGGCCACCATCTTCAACCGATCCCATCATTCAGGGCAACAATCATGCTGACTCCATAGAGCACATCAAGCTACTCTCAGTCTTCCCCAACTCCACTCCCCTCTTTTCCCATTGATTATATTCCAATACTCTTCAGAAGAAATACCAAAGAAAACCTCCCTGCACAACAAGGATGGTTCACTGAAGCTAGCCGACGTCTCCTCCCTATAGCCTGAACCACATGAACCCTTACACACTCCACAATCTATTTCGTGTAGGACCAAGACCCCTAGAAACCTTTCATGACCTCCAATTCTGTACCCTAATCTCTTCTTCTTCTTCTTCTTTTTTATAACAAGTGAACAGTTTATTAAGAATTAAACAAAGGTATAATGTGATGCAGTACAAGCAAGACACTCAAGATAGGTATAATATTACTACTCACACAAAACTTAAATTTCACCTCAAAAAACATCACAAGACAAAAGAGAAAGCAATTTCACTGTTATAAAATAATATATTTCATGCAAAGTATTAACTCTGCCCCCCCAAAGCCCAACCTCCCAACAAACAAAAAACTATCTGGGAATACTGTGCTAACGTATTAACCACAGTATAATCATTCATAGGAAAACAGTAATTAAGCAATGAATTAAATTAAATAACAAAGTTCAAACTATCATGAACTCATAGACCACAATGATTTTACAAAACAAGCAATTCCAGAAATCTTCTAAACAATAAAAAAAAGAAATATTTCAATATCATTCTACTTGATCTGGATACACCTGATATTGAAATTGGAGAAAATATATTGTTATAAAGGGAAATTACAAATATGTTTCACTTATAAATGAGGATGCAATATCCTAAAAAACACATTGACAAGTTGAATTAAAAAATTAATGTTTAAGCAATGTACTTGAGTCAAAATTAAACCCAATTTATATGAAAGTTAGTCACTATTTTCTTTTCTTTTCTTTTTGGTTTTCTTTCCCTTGCCCCCTCCCTCCTTCTCTGTCTGCTCATAGGGTATGATATGTTAACCACAATGTTGATACAGCTGTACAAAATGGAGACCAGAGCCCTCTAAAGATTTCTCAAACCCTGCAGAGTGGAGAGCTTAAATCCTCTTCAGCCTGCTTAGAAGGCACTTTAAATTGCTAACTTGGGCTAAATAGAAGTTTTCCCAGGAAAGC
>CAUYRH010148907.1:0-61772 GCA_963574655.1 Perodicticus potto
CTCCGCCTCCCAAGTAGCTGGGACTACAGGCGCCTGCCACAACGCCCAGCCATTTTTTGGTTGCAGCCGTCATTGTTGTTTGGCGGGCCCAGGCTGGATTCGAACCCGCCAGCTCAGGTGTACGTGGCTGGTGCCTTAGCCCGTTGAGCCACAGGCGCCGAGCCACCTTCTCACTTTTCACCTCTTTAAAATCATGATAATCTTAGCACCTTACTCAAAGAGTTTGGGAAAAATTAGATAGATTGATAAGTACAAAGTGTTTGATACATGATAAGCCCTGGATCAATTTTTAAAGCATTGTTATTATTGCCAGTAGACTACATGTCAGCTAGAAGAATCATTGCTCAGTAATATTATTCATAAATTTGAAAATTATCAGGGGAGTTTATTTCAAAAGAAAATTAGTCCTCATTGACCAGTACTATTCATGAAAGCATGAGAATCTACTTGCATTTATTTATGTTTATCCACGTATTTTCTTGCAATTGCTTGATCTTATACCGGGTCATTACTTGAAAGGGGCAGCCATGTTTAGTCAGTCCTCAACTGAAAAGTTGAAAGGTGGTTTGGTCTTTTGCAAGTCATGTGTTTGTGAGAATAATTGGGATTCTGCTACTTTAACAAAAGTGAAAGTTTGGGTATTACAGCATGGTTTTGCCATTGTCAGGGAGCTGAAGGCAGAAGGTGACTTGGCATTCAGCATATTGGCTGAAAGTGCTGCCCCTGAAGACTAACACACTAATGTTAAAGAATGAGCAGCAGGCTGGTTTGTGCCCCTTCCCAGCTCACCCTGAAAAATCTACAGGCTTTTCTTTTTCCTAGATTTAAAACTCTGTAGTAGCTTCTCAAGGGATAACACTGTCAGGAATTTTGACTGGGAATGGAGAGCTTTGTGTGGTCCTTAATTGGGAGAGGAACCTGCCAAAAATAATATATTCTCAACACTCTGAACCATTATGATCCTGGCAAACACTGTATAAACTGTCACACAGCTGGTGGTAGGTGGGTTGGATTTTCAGCAACATGAAAAGATGGCAGGAATGTCTTTCAGAAATCTCCTGTCTTGAAGATTTCTAGTGAAGGTATTAGAAGAGGTGGGGAGGGGAGAGAAGGAGACAGGAAGGGAATTAAATAGGTAGCTAACTGCTGTGAAATATTTGAACTGTGACAGTTGATTCCTGTTTAATTTGTGCTGGGAAATAATCTGCTTTGAAATCAGAAGTTTTAGTAAGTTTGAATATTTCTTCACTAGGCTTGGGCTGTAGATAATTTTGGAAAAACTAATGAAGAGAGTAGCAGAATAACCTAAGAAAGGATAAAAAGAAAAAATAGAAGGATGGAGCCCTTCATGTTTTTCTGAAGGATGCTTTTGTGTATGCACAGGATAGGGGCTATTTAGTGTCATTTTTGCTTCTGTCTGCATGGAATCAATGTCTCATTTCTGATCACTTCCCAACCTCACACGAAGTTTTGGCCATGTGAGTTGCCCACTGCTGTCTAGACAACTGAAGGTACTTGCAAGTGAAACAGGGACTAACAATTAAATGAATACATATTGGTTGCTATTTTCAATTGCCCCCTACTTCTCCCTAGTTTCAAGGATTCTTAAAATGTGTTTGGTACCATGGGCCTCCTGGGCAATATACAAAAACCTATAGATCACTTCTACAAGCATAAAATAAAATGCATAGGATTATAACAGAAACCAATTATACTGCAATACAGCCCTATCTGTACCTTTTGGGGAGGAGCCCCTGCCCTAGTTCTTGGGCCTTATTATGCAGATCATACTAAGCGGTGGAGGGAAAACCAGAATAAGGAATTTGAATTGTGTCAAGAGAAATTCCTACAAGGGATAAAAGATAAGAGAAACACAGTAAAGAAAATGGAAAAGGCAAGACCCTTTGGGATGAAGTGCATTTTGATGCTGTGTGGAGAAGGAGAACATGAAGAGATGCTTCAGGGAAAACAGGAGGGGGTAAGCAACACAGAATGAAAGGAAGGGCGATGTAGGCTTTAAATTCTGTGCCCTTTGATGTTCTCTGAGAGACACAACTAGAAATTGGAATTTCTTATTGTTACTGAAGTCTGTTTGTTTGGAGACTAGGGTTCTTGGACTTAACTCTTGTTGTTTTGTCCATCTTAAATCTTCTTTACAATCTCATGTTGAGGAGTCATATTCCTCTTCCATGATCAATCTTAAATTCTACCACCTCTGAGATACTTTTCCTAAATCCATTTCCTTCTCTCACAAGTCAATTGTCTCTGCTTCAGTAATTGCTCTCTTGCTTTGCATTGTGGTTATTTGCATTCATTTCCCTCATTTGATTGGCTCCCCCACCTCGCATATTATGATGAAGGAATGAATGGTTTTAATGAATGAATGATGGATAATCTTTGCCCACATTTTGATAGTGGTGCTTGCAAAAATAGAAGATGTCTACATAGTCACCACAAGCACGTACTAAGGGAGTTTGGGTACAAAGGCCAGACTATTTACTCTTCATATGTATATGTATAATCTGTTATTGTCAATATAATCTTGAAGATAAGTTTTGCTAATCCCACATCAGTGTTGAAAAAACTAAGATTCATAGAAGTAACTAATAGGTGAGATTTGGATTTGAATATGTTTCTTTCTCATTTGAACACCTATTTATTTCCCACTATACCAAGGTGAGTCTTTTTTGAGAAAGTGCACAGTTATCTTTCAATATGATTTTATTATTATTCTGATTGGTAATTATTCTTAATATCAACGAGAAACATTGGTATTTTAAGAAGTGGAAACAACATCTCAGTACCGTGACATTAAATAATCCTTTCATACTCTTTGTAAAAACTATTAACATCCACCATGATTTGCTGTGTTTCAGTAAACCTTCCAAATAGCAATCTGTTACCTGGACAACAATGATAGTTTATCCAACTGGACTTTACTTAATCACGATTTCAAACTTAAGTCTGCACCATCAGCATAAAAAAAGAATTTATTAACTTATCTGTAAAAATCCCAATATCAAAGAATGTTTTCTTAACTAGTTACTCTTACTAATGTTTCATGACAATCGTACGATTTTGAAAATGAAGAGCAAAATAAGCATTCCTGTAATTCTGACAATTATACTATGTGAGAACAAGAGACTTGTAAGGGAGATATTCTGAACCTTCTTTGAGGAAAGAAGTTAAGTGAAAATTCACAGCTCTTAAAGAGCTGGCAAAAGAATTTGAATACAAGATGCACTCATCTATTACTAAATGTTTTTATCAAGTGATTTTGCCATGTAAATGACCAAAAAAAATAATTAACAATTACCTTCAAGTATTAGGGCGATAAAATCCTACCCATTGTTGAATCACTGGGATTTGAAATTATTTGAATTAGTGATTAGGGTGAGGGATGAGCAAAGAAAGAATGTCTGTAACATAATGAATTTCATATTCTTATAATTACTTCGGTAAAGAACATTAATTTCACAGTAAATCTGTTTGAATAATTCTAATTAAAATAGTTTATATAAATATATTGAATATCATTTTATTTAGAAAATATTAAATTAACAAGGTAAACTAATTTCCCATTTCCACATAAACCTGTTAAATGGATAACATACAAATAAAAAAAAATATTTCTGTGATCTCACTTGCTTTGGGATCTCTAAAATAGTTTTTTTGTTGATATTCCCATTGAATAAGATGAATAGTTAATTCCATTGTTCACATTAGGGCAGGAAACATTAATAATAATTTTAAAGGATAATTGGGGATTATTCATCTTTAAGTTTATTAACGAATATTCTTATTTAATGTATGCATAATTTAGCTGAAGCAACAACAAAGTTATTGATTCTTTCTGATTTTTCAATTAATTACACGTGGCTTTTGAATACCTATTATATTCTAAGCATTACTTTAGAAACTGAAAGTTTAAAGAAATCCTTGCTTAAGCCTTGCTCAAGTTAAAATATTTATTACCCCTAATTATTACTAATATTAGCTATCTTTAAAAAGGGACTAAATTTGCATCAGTACATTTTTACATGGATTTTGTTTTGTCAATACAGTTGATTTCAATCAATAATAATATAAAAGATAAGAATCACCTTTCATTATTAGAAATTTATCTTATATTCTGGTCCAGAAAAGTTAGTATTCTGAATAGCAGAACAGTATTTCAAAACTTGGGGATTTCTTTCAGAATGAAAACCAAACAAGTTGATGGCAACAGGTAGCTGAGTCTGTATGAGATTAACTAAACTTTCATTTGGGGGCAAATAGAGAATCATAATAAACTTGGGAGAAAATAATGAAATATATCCTATTGAAATTAGATAAGTTTCAATCTCTGAGATTACATTTGTAAGGCACAAATCAATTAATTTTTTAAAAAAGTGATAGAAATTTCTAGTAACCAAACAAAAGGACACGGTCCTGGAATACTATTTGTTGAACATTTAATCCTAGTAAAAAAAATCAGACATCTTAATGGAAGTATGGAACCAAATTTTGATTCACAAACAAAAGACCTCTCTACCTTCTCCAATTAAAATGTACAGGGACATTAGAAAAGGAGGTCCCGAATAAAAATCATAGAGAAGAGTTCTGGACAGAGTGAAAAAGAGGATCTTCCTTCTCCTAATGGTAACAAGCGTAGTGTTCCTCAGAGACTGAGAATCCAAGAAGCCAAGTCTCGAAGATTGGTCTTAGGACACAGGATATTAGCTTATCTTAAACCTTACATACATAAAGACACAAAGGCACACTTACATATATATATGTATACCCTGAAGTCGCCAAGTTCCTTGCAATATTAACTCATAATTAATTAATATAGCAAAAGATTCAACTTTTAGAACTTAAATTTAGAAGGGGTTGGCTCCCAAGGAACAGTATGGTAGGATGTTGGGAATGATACAACTCTTCATGTGCTGCTGTGGTACCACAAGGCCATGAATAGAATAATAAACCAGTTAATAATTAATTTTTCTCAGGAGTGAGGAAAAGAAATAAAATAAAATAAATAATAATGTTTCTCTATTTTAATCTTTAAAAAAAAAAAAAACAGCCAGATGTCTGAGGAACCCAAGATGGAATACCAACTGCAACAAATTAATCTAACCATATTGGAAATACATATCATAACTGTGCTGAAAGGGGGTGGGGAAGAAAGGAGTTGACTTGAGTAACTTTTTTGTTTTCCTGAGACAGTGTCTGTCCTTGTCACCCAAGCTAGAGTGCTGTGATGTTATCATAGCTCACTGCAGCCACAAACTCCTAGGTTTCAATGATCCTCCTGTCTCCGTGACCCTCCTGAGAGTCACAGACACATACCGCTACACCTGGGCAACTTTAAAAAAAAAAATTTGTGGAGATCAGGATCTAGCTATGTTGCTCAGGCTGGTCTTGAACTCTCGACCTCAACCAATCCTCCAGTCTTATCCTCCTAAAATGCTGGGACTAGAGATATAAGTCACCATGCCTAGCCTGACTTAAGTAACTTTGAAAAGAATGTTTTGAGGAGGTATTTGAACGCTAAATACAGAATGAAATGAGTTATTTTTAAAAGCTATAGTCTGGTTGGTAAATTTGTTTCTTTCAAGGATTTAGCTTAGGATTTGTGAACCAACTCTACATATAAACTAGGGTCTACTGAAGAGACATATAATATGCAGAATAGATGAGAGCTGGGATTCTTATCAGAGAGTATAGTTACAAATAAGCAAAGGGGGGGACACACGAGAACAAACTTTTTGGTGCTGGATTGGAGCTAAAGGTATCAGTGTGAACTCAGGTTTATTTCATCTGTGTATAGACTCATACAGAATAAATATGCATATGTGTATATACATGGGTATATACATATATATATATGTATATACACATTTCCTATCTTCATAAAGAGCTTCAACACAGTGAGAGACTGAATATGCAACTGGCAATGGTCAGACCATGTATGTGAAATGAACCCGCAATCTGTATCAGGCTGAGGAAAACAACCCACTATCTGCAGTAACTACCCCAGGCGGCCAGCCTATTACCTAGAAATCAGACATATAACAAGTCAGACTCCAATATCTGGAAAATGGTCCAGGAAGCTGAACAATAAGCCTTGCAAGAATCAGGCTCAAATAGCCTGGGTTTGGTTGATAACTGGCAGCTTCTCTAATCCGAATCCCTGCTTCCAATTTAGGACAAATCAGGACCAAATATTCACCCTAACCAATTGCAGAAGGCACTGTTTCTGGTTACCCACCCTACCTCCAGCTTCCCTATCCAAGAGCTTCCAATTTGGGCATACCAAGACCTTCCCTTTCTTCCAAGATAAAGTGACCCTTTTCCTTTGAATGCCTTTGAGCCTCTGACAAAGCACAAGTGATCGTGGCTAAGCCACTTGCAGTAGCAGGGTCTGAATGTTCATAATCAATATCCTTTACCTTTCTTCATTTGGACTTTCATTTATTTACGCAGCAGACACATTCCCAATAACACTGAATACACCCAGATCTTGGTTCCTGAAAATGATCCTATAATAAGAGAAACTAGGGATCCTTGCAGGAATGGTTGATTTCAGCGCTGGAGCAGGGGAAATATAAGATGAGCTTGGTGCATCTTATAATGTCAGACAATAAGGAAGTCCTAAAAAAGAAGAAGGAAAAGGAAAGATGAAGAAAAAGGAAAGGAAGGAGGAGGGGGAGAAAGATGGGGAGAAAGGGGAAGAGGGGGGACGTGTCTAAAGGCTGTCATAGGTAGCAACTTTAAAACTTTTCCATGGCCAAAACTGAAACAATTTGAGTAACCAATTAAATCATTGTAGTAAAAAATTATAGCCCAAGGTATGAAATGCATTTTTACTAATCCACAATGATATTTTAAATAAATGATTGGTTGAATAAATGAATGAAAGGGGCAGAAGGGACAATTCTTTCTTGCAGAAGAATTCTAATTAGTAAATACAAAAGGAATGTAGGAAATACAAAATTACCATTAGATCAAAATAGTAATAATTTGCTACAGGCAAAATCTACTAGTGAATGTTAAAATTTGTGGGCAGAACTTCAAGGAGAATCAGGATAATTAGAGCCTGAAAATATTACACTCCATATATTTATTCATCACTGTAGTAGTTTTAACACAGGTCCACAAATTCTTTGATACTCCTCCTCCCAAGAAGTATAACCCACTTTTTTTTCCTGTTAAGTTGGGCTGGACTTAAGGATTCTCTTCTAAAAAAGTTGAATATGCAAAGAGAAAAATGGCAACATTGTGATAAACCATCTTAATCAAATAATCAAGCTTAACATTAGCAGTAATAAGGCCTATTGAGGACACATCATGATATTATATCCCAAATTATATAACCTTAGCTTGACCATGAGAAAATCCCAGACAAATCCAAATTGAATGTCTAATTGGTATCATTTCAAAGTGTCACATTCATGAAAAACAAAGAAAGACTGAGGAATTCTCACAGACTAGAGACCAAAGACATGTAATGATGACCTGCAGTGTGATAGCCTGGATTGTCTCCTGTCTGTGAAAGGGAGGGTGGAAGACAGTCATGGAAAAAAGCAGGAAAATCCAAAGACAGTCTATAGTTCAGTTAATAGAATTGTACCAATGTTATTTCCTTCATTTTAACAAATGTTCCCTGGTAACAAACTATATTAACACTGGGGAAGGTTACGTGAGGGGTTCATGCAATCTCTCTGAACAGTCTTTGCAACGTTATGTAAGTATGATACTATTTCAAATTAATAATGTGTTTTAAGTTCAAGTTTAGAAACAATTAAATGTTTCTTTTTAAATAATTAATAATACATGAATGGCAAAAGTATGATAGGCAATAACATTACAAAGGAGTGTAGCTTTAGATCTTCACTAAATGGGTATGACCTAGCCTCTCTTTGGTTTAAGATCATTCCAAAAGGGTAACATTCTTGGTTACTATTTTGAGCTGAAACATTCATGTTTTATATATTTTAAATAAACAATTATGAACAAATATGAAGCATCCCCACACAAAAAGAAAAAAAAAATCCTTACAGATACATAAATGATAGATTTGGTAACAATAGGCTAGAGAAATTTGACCTTTTAAAATACATTATTAAAATTATAAGGAAGAAAATAATTCTTCCAACTGATATGAAGAATTTAATACTTCAAAGCTGATGGCTTTTATTTTCACATGTAAGGAGAGTGCAGATTATTAAGTTATCTGAGAAGCTTTAATGTTTTACTGTATCGTAATAGCCTTGAGAATACTTTCATTGTATTCTCATTGTGTCATGGTATCATTGCAGAACCTAGGTTTCCACTAACTCTCCCATTATTCTCCTTCCCTAAAATATGTTTCTATCAAAATTATTTCCTATTTACTCTCCCCTAACCCCTGTAATACTCAAGCTCCTTCTTCTCTGGAGTCTTTCACAATGACCGTAATCCTCACTCTCGGCTGAACCTCTATATCCCATTTCCCCCCCCTTAGTTACTATGAGTGCCTTAGTGGTTAGTATTAGATGTATGCACTGTCACTTGCTTGCACTTATTTTTTTTTTTCCCAAAGCACCTAGCACAGTGCTGAACTGAAGTAGGGACTTAATGCAAAATTGATTGTTTAATTAAACCAAATGCTTGTACAACAGATAATCCATTGCCTGACCCTGCATGACAACACAGAAATTACTGATTATCAGAGGCTGCCCTTATTGCTGAACATTTATTCCAGATAAAATATTAAAGCCTCAAGTGCAAAAATCTTAGCAGATTAATGCTCATCCTTGTGTTACATGGCAGGAGTTATTTGAGCCAACCCTGCACAATGGTAACTTTTGACCTACTTCCATTTTTCAAATAAAATGCAGAGGGAAGCTCTGGAGAGGAATAACATTCTTTCCTTCTTTGCACAGCTTGACAAATATTAGCACTGCCTAAACAAACAAACAAAAAGCAAACAAAATAAATAAGTAAATAAATAAATGTAAATTCTCCCTCGTTGAAAGGCCATTAATTTCAGAATCTTTTCTTTTCAAAATCCTCTCTGTTAACACATAGGAAAACTCTCAAGGCACTATATTTCCATAGAAAAACTGACAAAAACATTATGAGTTGAAAGTTAAAATGCATGGGATATTTTAAAGACTGCAGAAACTAGAGGTAGAAATGAAAGTTTAAATTGAATAAAGGAGAAATAACAAATAAATTAAGACAACAGGGTACTTGAACTCTTTCTTTTTTAAAGTTGAAGGAGCTTGAATTATTTTCTGCTTTCTCTCAAATGATTGCAAACCCTAGAACCCTTTATATAGGGAATATGTCATATGTTCTACCACATTATAATTGATATCATTGACATGTTTGAGAATTTCAGCAAACATCCATTCTCGAGAAGTCTTTGTTTGAGTTGAATCATGACTCTATAGATGTTAGATTCCTACTTCAGATGTAAACATTGCCCTGGGATGGAAACCCTTAGAATGAGTTTATTTTAATTTTAATTAATAACTCACCAGAAACCTTACAAAGTAAATAAAATCTATTCATTTGACAACATATGGATGTTTTCTTTTTCTTTCTTTTTTTTTTCTTTCTTTCTTTCCTCTTTTGTAACATCCATACTATTACAAGGTAATGTGGAATTGGCTGCAGAAGAGACAATAAAACAAAGCTTGACCTTTTCAAATATTTATACTTTTTAGGTAGAAAAATATTATCGAAATGTGCAAAATAAAGAAGAAAACCAAAGTTGTTCTTATATAATTCAGGTGAAAATTTTAGCTCATGTAGAATTTTTTTGGAATTCATTTATAATTCGGAAGTCTCTGACTCTTTGACTTCATTAATTTTGTAAAGGAATTAATTTAGCTACTACTATTGTAAGGTGTTACCAACCTCTTTTTGAGAGGTCAGGTTTTTAAAACAATGATTAGAATTCAATCGTCATTTCACAGACCAACTGTATAATTTCAGGATGTAATAAAATAGAATAATTATTTCCGCTGTGTTTTTGTAGAATCTCAAAACCCATTTAAACCTATTCCCTTCAACCCAGAGGCTATAATGCTCCTCCTGAAAATGGAAATAAGTTTTTCCTTAGCCCAACATTGAAGTAACAGAAATAAAACCACTGATGATACGTGCGGTCAGCATATACTTCCTTAAAACAATTGGGAGGGCAATATTTAAATTTTTAAAAAATTTCTAGCAGTTTTAAAATAGCATAATTCCAAATTCTAGGTTAGCCAGTGAGTGAAAGTTCTACCCATCAGCTTCCTGTATTTAAGAGAGGAAATGTGATACCCGGGTCACTTCACAGCAATGGTGAAGACTTTCCTCTTCCTGGGGCCTTTCTTTGTTGTTCATTCTCTCATCCATCCATTCATTCACTTACTCCCTTAGGCATACATTCAACCAACATTTACAGGCTGCTAAACATCTGTGAGTGGCTCTCCTAGACACTTGGGAAACAGTACTGAGCAAAAGGAGACTTGATTCCTAGACTCATGGAGTTCTTGGAGCCATGAGTTTAGGCAAAGAACTTGGTACTAATTAAGTTATCAGAGAAATAAATGTAGAAATACATCTAAAGGGGTATTATGGTGAGAGAGACCTGGGACCATTTGATTTTTGTTAGGCTAAGAGAGACCTTCCCTGTGGATGTAATATTTAAGCTGAAAGACGAAAAACACTTTGAAGTCAACCAAATTTAGGCGGGGATGGGGAGACAACATACCAGGGAAAGGGAATGGCACGCATTCAGTCTTTCATGTATTTAACATTATTTATGGATGAGTCCCCAGCACTAGAGTAACAGCCAGGATGAAACTTGTGGAATTGCCCTGAGACGGAAGACCCATGAGGGGTTTTGGCAAGGTCAGTAAGCTTAGAGCATGGGGTAGGAGAAAGAAGATAAGAATTGGAACCTAGTGTTTGGTAACAGAAAAGAAGGAATATACAGAAAACTATAGGTGCTGTTTGCATTCTGAGAGCAATGTTATTTAGAAAAGATTCGCAAAGCCAATTTTAAAGTCCTTCTCAGATCCAAGACCCCATCTTTATTTTCCAGATTTGGCATGAATAAAGCACATGCGTGTTCACTCTACTCACTCCACAATAACGCAATCTTTCAGAACGGTGATCTCCACCCCGTGTGTCACGGCACGCTGGTGTGAATAAGGCACATGCATGCTGACTATTCACTCCATGATAACTTAGTCCTTCAGAACAGTATTTCTGTCCTATGTGCCACAGCACGCTGGTGTGCCATGAGAGGATCTTAGGTGTGCCTTGAAAATTTTTAAAGATTATTAATTATATTATTTTTGAAAGAATTTCTAAGCACCGTCAGTATATTCTTTTTTAACTTTTTTTTTGATCAATATAATTTAATTGTGCCACCTAAGTTTAACTATAGGTTCAAGTAGGCTATGAGAGTAAAAAGTTTGAAAAACACTGCTTTCAAACATACCCATCAGGTCCTTTTTATAATAAATCTTATGCACTTCACTTGAATAAGTGGAAGAATCAAACGGAATTGGAAGTTGGATGATAAATCAGTGTGTTCCTTGGTCCAAACCATGCCCACACGCAGGCATGTATATGCAATTGCATTTTTTCTTTTTTTCCTATGATGAAAAAATATGTATGTTCCTTTAATTTGCCTTCATGTCCTCTTTCCTTAAAGGATTTGAGCTGACTGAAAATCTGTTTACCATTTTGATTAGACTAGTACATGTTTACTCCTGTAACATATTTTAAATGGGTTTCCCCATTTGCCTTCAGTCGGGTTTATTTTTTATCATGACAAGTTGGTGGTAGCATTATTTGACTGTCACAATGGAACTACGATGATGTGTTTGTTAGAACAACAAGGAATTATTAAGAAACTGTGCGTGTGTTCTGCTGGGCGCTTGTGCAGCTCTCAGAGCTTTTTATCAGATGGAGCATTTGTCTTGTAAAGATCCGAGCTCCATTCGCACATCAAGAGGCCAGCAGTTTTCCCTGCACAGTGTTTCTCCTCTTCTGTCTTTAAAAAGAGTCCATTAGGTCTCAGGCAGTCGAGCAGACATCGGGGTGGATCTTTCTGTAGAAGAATCAAACGTGTTACTGTGTCATTTCCTCTGCTGACTTCTAAGGCATAGATGTCTGCTTACCATTGCGTTTTCTACAGCAAGACTACGGATAATGTTTCTAGCTGATCATTTGTAGGATTAAGAAGGAGCCACAGGTGCAGTTGTTGTTGTTGTTGTTGTTGTTGTTGTTATTATTATTATTATTATTATTATTATTTGAGACAGAGCCTCAAGCTGGCACCCTGGATAGGGTGCTGTGGCATCACAGCTCACAGCAACCTCCAATTCCTGGGCTCAAGCGAGTCTCCTGCCTCAGCCTCCCAAGTAGCTGGGACTACAGGCACCCGCCACAACGCCTGGCTATTTTTTGGTTGCAGCCGTCATTGTTGTTTGGTGGGCCAGGCTGGATTCGAACCCGCCAGCTCAGGTGTACATGGCTAGCACCTTAGCCCGTTGAGCCACAGACGCCGAGCCGGTGCAGTTATTATTGCAGAAATAAAGTTTTACAATATAATTTTCAACTTAAAAAGCAAAACTTTTCTCTATGCAGTGGCCTAAAAGTGATTGTATAAGCGTGAGAGGAGAGGTGGGATAACACAGGAATCAAGTGTGCGGCGTGATGGAAGACTGGATGGGTTGAAATCCTGTCTCCATCATTTGTCACTTGTATGACATTGGCCAAAGTATTCTCTGACTTGTGTCTCAGTTTTCTGGGCTATGAAATGGGTACAACGATAGTGCCCAACTCATTGAGAATTAAATGAGACAGAGAATGCCAAGTACTTAAGAAATTAGTTAGTAGTAGTGACAAGATGTAACTTGTGTAAACTGTAGGATTGAACATGGCAAAAAGCACCAGCTTTAAGCCTCAGACTTGGGGACATTGCTTAGTTTCCAACTGTTTCAATTTTCTGAGTGACAGCTAAAGGAAGAAAAAGTGATATAGGAAAAGATTGACTTATGAAATTCAAATAAGTGGCATTTCAAACCACTATTCAGTTCTTCATCACTGAGAAACAGCTTATTTTTGCATATTTAAAAGATGAAAGAAAATGCATACATATTAATTTTAAATTAGGCTTTCTAATGGAGGAACTTTTCAAGTGATTTCCAATGGTGGGAAAATGGAGAATTCATGCTCAACTGAGTTTCTTAGTGTTTCGAGTGAGAATAAATTAATTATAGTGATTGAAGGTATGCCCAAAGCTCTTCATACTTTGCAGAAAAGATTGGACCTGGTGTGTGTGTGTGTGTGTGTGTAAAATAAAAAACACTGTTTGGAAAACAGGCATAATGGCCACACTTAAAAATATTGTTTTTTTTTTTTTTTTTTTTTTTACCATTTTATAACATTGAAATTAATATTAGGAAAGCGAAAGTGATTTACTATTTGAATATATAATTACTATAAGCTATGATGCCATAACACTCTACCTAGGGCAACGGAAGAAAACTCTGTCCCCTTCTCCCCAAAAAGAAGATGTAGAATGTTTTGGTTTTACAAATGAGCTGCTATCTAAGAAATTCACTTAACTGGATTCTAAAATCATACTTAATAATTTGGGGGGTTTCCCCCTAAAAGTAACTCAGAAAATGGCAATAAAATAATCATGTTAGTAACGAAATCATTAGATGATATTTGCACCTGGGTTCAATAAGCTTCAGTCTTCAACCTACTTTAAATCCATCTGCAATGAAATTATGAAGGCTTCGAACCGTGTGGAAACTGATGCTGTTCAGCCTGGTCATAATGTACTAAAACTTTCTACCTGGGGTTCTCTTTCCTTTCTAGGACACAGTCTACACATGTGGTCTCTCTCAAGTCTTCCCTCATCTATAAAGCTTTCCAGGCATTCTCTGATACTAATTATCCTAATCATAATGTTTTGATGGTTCTTCTATTACTAATAACATTATTTCTACTATTGCCCATTTGTAATTGTTTTTATTTCAGATTAATATATGAGGGTACAAATGATTAGAAACACTGTTTGTGTTTGTTATGTACTATTATCCATTAACACCAGCATCAACATCATAATTCTTTATCTTCTTCATCAGTAATATTTATCGAGTGTTCAATGTGAGTTAGGCTTTATGCTCAAGGCCTAAGTTTATCATTTTATCTGACCATCTCAAGACTTTAATGCTATTATTTTTCTCTGTGTGTAAGAGACTGAGTCTTGTAGAGATTCAACACCCACCCAAACAGCAAATGAGTGATGGAGTCAGATATCCAACCCAGGCAGCCTTACTCCACAGCCCTGATTTCTTAAGCCCTGTGCTTTACTACCCAACACTGTGTTCATAATATAAGTAGTTTCTTTAGAAATGTCTTTGTAGCAGAGGCTTCTATTTCTGTCCACCTGTCTTTCTCCATTTCTTCATTAGAATGAACATCTTTAGGTTTTAACTGAGTACGTGGCCATCAAAAATATGAACGCTTTAACCCAGCTTCCTTGTGCATCCATGCAATCTAATCTGGCTAATAAATATTTAAAAAAATTCTCCTTAGACAGGAGAAGGTGTATCATCTTTTGATTGTTTCTTCACTCTCCCAACTGGATTTGAGTCTTGGAGCTGGTGCTGGTCAAAAATATGGTGTGGTGTCCACATGCAAAGGATGGTGGAGAAGAGACACAGAACAACCCTGGGGCATTGGTACCCTAAACCAATTCTTTCCAGACGTGTTTCATTTGAGAGAGAATATATACGTGTCATGTTTATATTTCAGTTATTCTGAGTTTTTGGTCTCTTTCAAGTCAACCTAATCCTACCTAATGGACCGTTGGAGGGCAGAGAAACTTTCATCACGTGTAAAAATACTCTTTAACATGTTTAAAAGGTACTTGATAAATATCACAATGTTTTCGGTCATTATAAGTTTCCATATATGTCCAAAACCTATCACGAAAATCACCAAGTCTATTACACTTAAATCTAAACCAGTGGTATATTTGAAACCCTCAGCTGAACAATGTATTAGGCTATGGTTTATTGCAGCCACTTCAGCCACTTCCTCCATATTAACTCAGGGGAGAGTTGATATAAAATTCTATTATCCATACTTGGGCACACTACTAGTCCTGAAAGAATAAGAAAAAAACATCTTTGCTTTCAAAAGCAAGATTCCCTATTTTAACTGATGTCCTCTCTCATTATAGTAGTCTTAAACTGACATTGTTAAATAATCTATCAGCAATTTCTATACAAACCCTTATCCTCATCACCACATACACCTGTCCACTTAATCGAGGTTATTATAATATAGCAGTACAAAAAGAAAATTCTAGAAGTTAGTACAAACCAACTCAAGAGGGAAAACAATTTAAGAATTGCTTTTCATGGGTGGTGCCTGTGGCTCAAGGAGTAGGGCACTGGCCAAATATACCGGAGGTGGTGGGTTCAAACCCAGCCCCAGCTAAAAACTGCAAAAAAAAAAAAGAAAAAAAAAAGGAATTGCTTTTCAACAAGAGCTATCAACAATACAGAGCTGAGATGCTAAACAAGAGAAGAAAACGAACCATAAAATTATTTAAAAGCAAACCCTATGCAGTTTGGGGTTGCTTTTGTTTTGGAAACATTAATTTTTCAGAATATGCAACAATCTTGCCGTAGAATAAAATAGTAATAATAGTCATATTCAATCATTCTTTTTATTTTATTTACTCAAACCTTCAATCATATTTCTGAGTTTATACCATGGTCTAGGTCTAGTCTCATATCTGTGGTATAGGAATAAATAACATCAACAAAAGTTATACCCTCCTAGAGCTTACATTCTTATAAGGGGAGACAGAAAACAGCCTAAAGAAATTGAAAAAATAAACTTAAAAAAAAAAAGGACAGTGGTTGAGATTAATAACATACTCAGATCAAAAGGGATTGAGGGAGGAGGAGGTCAGGTCAGACTTCCCTGAGAATGTGCAATTTGTACTGAGACTTTGATGACAAGATATGTCAGTTTCCTGAAAATTTAAGGGAAAAGCCATCCAGGCTGAGGAAACAAGAAGTGCACAGGTCTTGGGGCTGGAACAAGCTTCAGTGATTCAAGAAAGGGGAGATTACTTCAAAGTTTCAGGAACAAAGTGGAGAAGGGAAGAGTAATTTGTGCTTAGATCAGAGACGTAGGCGGGACTGGGTCATATAGGACTTTGAAGGCCATGGCGAGATGTTTGAACTTTATTCTAATTTCTCTCAGCATAGAAGGCGGTGAAAGTGACAATTTTATGTTAGAGACCTATTGTTCTTTGGCTGACTAAACCTTCGTACTTGAACTTATATTTTTAGGATGTGAACTACTAAGTCCTCATATCCATATAATTTAAGTGACCATCATCGCTAGAAATTATTGGGTATTTCATAAGTGCTCGTATTAATGGGACCATGAAGGCTGGAATAAGTTATGAATTCTTGTGACCTATGACAAATCATGACTTACTCAATTATGAGCCTCATTTTTATTCATACGGAAAGCATGCAGAAATAGTAAAGTCAGTCTCATATTTGATTAAATATTGATTTTTAATTTCAAATCTGTCATTTCCTATTTAACAATTTTTCATCTTTACCTTTTATTTCCCTATATCCATTTTTAGAACATATCTTTGAAAAGCTGTAGAAAATGATTAAATGCATAGGTAAAAATGAGCACATGAAAAAATACTATAACACTAAATTGTGTATTTGTACACAGGGTGGACATAAAGTTCGTGTGCAATTTAAAATAGTTTAACCTAGTAAATTGCACACAAACCTCATGGCCACTCTGTATTATTTGCAAAAGTTGTAAAATATATTCTGCTCATTGGACTTAACACTATGGAATTAGGCATGAGAAGTAGACTCTGCATTTCATTTGTAGGCTCTTAGACGCAATGAATACACACATCCATCTGGCCTCCTGCTATAAGAAACCCACTGTCCCCACCAGCTGGCTCCTGGAGAGCCCTGCCTTAACTTCAGAATCCTTTTTCATTACTGTGTTTTAGTTAGCCATTATTTAGCAATGTGTTACTAAGAACAAATAGTCTACCTGCTGTCCTTGCCTTAAACCAACAAGGAGCAATGAAGACATGTATCTCCAGGTGGGAAATTCTGTGCTTATGTCCTATAACAGAGGAAAACTTAGAAACAATGTGGCTGTTACAATTAGACATAAGTAGGCTCGAATCTGGATGGGATATGTGGCGTATACATTAGGGCACGTTGCTTAGCTTGCCTGAGCCTTTCTTTTTCTTCTTTTCTCTCTGTCTAACAGAAAGTCTCACTCTGCTGCCTGGGCTAGGCTAGCGTACAGTGGTGTCATCATTACAGCCAACAGCATTCTCAAACTGCTGGCTCAAAAGTTCCTCTTGCTTCAGCCTCCAGAGTAGCTGGACGACCAGCATGTGCCACTATGCCTGGCTTATTTTGGCGGAGGTGGGTGGGGGTTGGAGGGTAGAGACAGGGGTCTTGTTATTGCCCAGCTCGTCCCGAAATCCTGACCTTAAGCAATCTTCCTGTTTCAGCCCCCCAGTGCTACAATTAGTCATGAGCCACTACCACTGGCTCTTTTCTAAGGATAAAATGAAAATGTTATTTTCCTAATGGACTTAGGGGAAAATAAACAAAATACTTAATCAATAGGAGATGTTGAATAAATATTTGATTCTGTATTTTTTCTAGAAACTCGAATAATATTACCTTTGTCTCAGAAGTCCAAAAAATTGTATTTCCAAATGGAAACGCTTCCTACTTCCATTTTCAGTAGTAACTGGGCTCTTATTTAAGGGAACATCCAAAGCAAAATGCACAAACACCTCCCCATATACTTATACATATTAAGCTTTCTGTGATTTCAAGTAAGAACTTTATTACTGTTGTCTTAAGAGTAAAACTCTTAATGATTAAGAACATTGTAATCTTTGAAATGTTTTCTAAAGAAGAGAGACAGAGAGAAGGAGGGAAGAGGTGAGAAAAATATCCATTGCTTTTGGTTAAGAGTAAGAAAAAAATGTTTAAAAAAATTTAAGGTTGTAATATTTGGGTGAACATTAAAGATTTAGTCTTGATGATAGTACCTTACCAAATCAGATTTTGACATAAGTCACTGGGCATAAAATATCATCTACTCCTTGCCTGGATTTTTATTAAAGAGGAGTTAAAACTTGAGGTGTTTGTTCATGATAATTTCATTGTTATTTTGTTTTTGTAGTAGGATAGTATTTCTATGTAATTGGCATAACCTCTTCTTTCTTTCTTTTTTTTGAGACAGAGTCCCACTATGTCACCCTCAGTAGAGTGCTGTGACATTACAGCTCACAGCAACCTCAAGGTGTTGGGCTTAAGTTATTCTCTTGCCTCAGCCTCCCGAGGAGCTAGGACTACAGGTACCCGTCACAACACTTGGCTATTTTTTGTTGCAGTTGTCATTGTTGTTTTAGATGACCCAGGCTTGGTTCAAACCCGCCAACTTCGGTGTTTGTGGCTGGTGCTGTAACCACTGTGCTACAAGCCCTGATCCCTGGCATAACTTCTTGAAAATATCTTTAGTAGTAAAGATGATATTCAAAGTCATCCTCCTTTCAAAGTTCCGTGTTCTTTCTATGTTCTTAAGATGTTATCATCTCACTCTATTAGAGTTTCTCAAAGTTTACAGATGGTTTAGTTACGAGTGTTTATGATAGGTTGAGGGGGAAGAGAGAGCTCATATCAGAAATTTCTCATGATTGGAAGACATAGGGGTAACTTCCAGACAATATTATTTTGTTTTCAATCACATTGTTTCATTTTTTGAAAGTTTCAAATATCGTAATATTGAAGATAGTGTACAAGTCTCACTTCACTTAAAAAAGGGTTAAAAAAGAAAATTGATTCAGAATTCCAAGACGTTGAAAGGAAACTTTTTTTTTAATTGTTTAGCTCTCAGTTTAGTGCTAGTCATTCAATAAATGCTTGTCAAATAATCTAAAGGAGGCTTTACCTTTTTAAAAAATTAGAGGACTGCTCTACAAATGAAATATAAATGTAAAAAGACACCTCTATAGATTTTTTTTTCTTTGCAGTTTTTGGCCAGGGCCAGGTTTGTACCCACCACCTCCAGTGTGTGGGGCCAGCGCCCTACTCCTTGAGCCACAGGCAACACCTTCCTCTATAGATTTTAATTTCCCTCTAGACTCACAAACTGCAACAACGGTTTTACATAGTACAGGAATATTGCTCATACTCACTACCTCTGACCCTGAAAATGTCTGTTACAAATAACCAAGCTCCCTAACAGTTCATAATGACCCTATTCTGTGAGCAGAACTAATCTGTGATTTGGAATCAAATCAGCAATTCTAAAAATGAGTCCTTTCTCACATTGATCCTTACATGGTCATCATCTTTGCATTAAAGAAGGCAATTGGAATATGTTAGTATCAATCAATATTATGAATGAACTTTCAAACCAGGAGTGATGATGAGGATGACCTATTGTGATGTTAATTTCTTCACCCCTGGTGTCCATTGTTTGTGGTGAGAAATATTACTCTGGGAAACTAGCGCTTCTGCTTAAATTGCTAATAGTTAAGATTATTTGTTTGTTATTCACCTCCCTTGGAATTGTTTACATTGGTATAATGAGTACCTTACTCATATTATGCTTTAAAATGTTTTTAAATACAAATCAGAAAATTTGCCATTCTCATTGCTCTGATTAATGCTATATACAAAAGTTTTAAAAGGTATTTTAAAAAGATATTGATAGTAACTTTTTATAGAAGGAAAAAATCTATGTTGTCTCATTAAATTGGTTGTTGAAAATGTATGAACCTGTTAGATCCCTTATGAGAGTTAGGAGGTCAAGGCCCTGAAATGATTGTCATGGGGCCAGTAAGTATCACTTGCAGAAAAATCTTTCGACCACCCTGCAACCCACATCCTAAACCACTGACTCAAAGACAGGCTACTATTCAGATGCTGATCAGGTGAAAGAGCTTAATTGGCTTAATGCAAATTCACCATATTAAATTATTAAAAAATAGGCTAGGCGCCTGTGGCTCAACGGGCTAAGGCGCCAGCCACATACGCCTGAGCTGGTGGGTTTGAATCCAGCCTGGGCCCGCCAAACAACAATGACAACCAAAAAATGTCCTGGCGTTGTGGTGGGCGACTATAGTCCCAGCTACTTGGGAGGCAGAAGCAGGAGACTCGCTCGAGCCCAGAAATTAGAGGTTGCTGTTAGCTGTGATGTTACAGCACTCTATCCAGGGTGACAGCTCAACAATAAAAAATAAAAAATAAAAATAAAATATATAACTTATAGTTCTTAGGTCAGAAAGTGTTGCCTTCATATTTGATGAACGTTTTAGTTACATATTTCAAATGATTAAAAATCCCAAGTCACGAATGACTTAGGAACTAAAATAATGTTATATATCACTTTATAGGGAATAAATGTATCTGTGGAAAACTAATCTTGATATGTGCTGCTACCCCCTTGGTACCTATTTCTCTTGGGGCAAAGTTTGGTCTGAAATATAAGGCAATTAGTCTTCTCAGTCTTTCTTGATAACCAAATGATTTTGAACTAATCATCTATATTTTGATGTATGTAAAAGAATAATTGTTGGGGTGTATTTTCTATTCAAATAAAAAGTGATTTTTTTATAAATCCTTACAGTGTGTCTAGGTAACAGCTAAATAAGTATGTATTTCCTCTCATTGAAAACCAAATGTAAGAAGTTCTATTATCCATTGTAAAAATATATTTTCAGATGTTTTTCTCTTAAATATTTAAAATGTAAGACCTATCTCTAAATTTAGCATAGAGTCTCTTTATTACTTTTTATATTCAGGTATGTGATCAATTTGTATGTTTTTTAAATAACATAAATAATTCTTACATTTGGAAGTTTGTTAAACTGGTCAAGTTTTGTCAATATAATCTTACTATATCTTCATTAATTATTAGTTAGGACTATTTTATTAAGAGTATCCTGTCAATTTTAAGTCCTAGTGGAGTTCCTTAGAAGATTTTGAGAGCTGTTCAAAATCAACTAGAAGAAAACTTTTCTTTGCACTAACTCTTTGTCAATTACCACAGTCTTAAGAAGTTCCCAAAATAGATAGGAAGAAAACAGTGGTACTATCCATACTACACGTTGTAATTGTGGTCATTTTATGAAAATCTCTTCTTTGGGAAAATATTAACAGTGTACCTGAGAAGATACTTCAAGATGTTCAATTTTTTTTCTATGAAAACAAGACAATGCTAGTTGATTCATGAAGGAGTTTTTTTCCAAAGAAGCATCACACGCAAATTAATTGACCCGGTGTTTTAAAAGTGTTTTAGGAATACAAATTGTGCTGCTGTCAGAACACATTTCCACATTCAGAATAGTAAGTGGTAGAAGCTGTTTTGATTATATTTTACAATGAGAACCTGTCAGAAGTGTTGCTGACACTTATAAATCACTAGGTAGGAATAACCAGTATCTGAAGTTGGCCGTCTTTATTTCAAGAGGTCTACATTGATACTGTGGATAACAGGTTCCAGAAGTTGCTATTGCTCAGCATATTTACTTGGTATGGACTTTTTCCCCCTTTAGCATACTATAATCCATTGCCATTCAAAGTTATGTAATGGATGAATTTCGAAAAAATAGCATGATCCTCCCAAGTCCTACTCTCTGGCTTTACTTTTGAAGGTTAAACATATTGCCAATATGATCCCTTAGTGAATATTGTGAAGAAGATGTATATTGTATTATGGAAAATTCCATATACTTTGTCATAGAACACATAAAAATGCTTTTCAAAAGCGGAAGGGCTTTTTTGGTACCAATTCATTAAAATTGGTAAATTTTGGTGGGAGACTACTATAGAGCTGAGAAATGGCTGCATCTAGAAAATGAAGTCAACAGAAAAATAGTATCTCAAATTCATCGTCATGAGGTTGATTCATGAAATGATTTACTTTTTTCAATCAGGTATCAATAGAATCAAGTTCAATCAGTAACCTGCACAAAGGTTCCCCTCTGAATTGAGAAATGTTTTTATTCAGTCTGACATATGCCAGCCATTCTTAGTCAATAGCTCCCTCTTTAGACCTATGAGAGTTATCAACATTTATTTATGCCATGGGAAATCAAATTTGCAGGGACTTTGGTGTAGGCACCTGTTGAAATCTAACTATTTTTAAACAAGAAATCATACTTATGGAACAAATAAAATGTCTAGAAATAAAGTGTTGAGAATAAACTATATTAAGGGTGCTAAAAATGGAATAAGGGATTTTTAAAATAGATAAATTTGAGACTTTTATTTAATTATTTTAATAGCAATAAAACATAAGCAGGTCAGATATTCAGCTATGGTATTTTCAACCCATCTCATGAATTAATATACTCAGCTGAGTTTGGGGGCTTAATGTTAAATTTAGTAATGTTTTATTATCTTATTTGTCAGTTTTGTCAACCCGTTTGCATCTTTCTTTTGATCAGCATGACCTTATCAAGTTATATTCTGGGATTGGGTTAACTTCTCTTAGATAATAGGTTTCTATGTCAATTGGAATGTACTGTATTAGAGTCTAAAAACTATTACCATGCTCAGTTATCAAGGTTGAATCTCTGTTTTCTCTCTTTCTCTTTTCCTCTCCCTCTTTCTGTTAATCTTCTTTTAGTGACATGTGTATTTCCCACCAAATTAGCAATTTAATATATTATATAGAATTTTTAAAAATAAAAAAATTGTCACAAAACCCCCATAAGAAAATATAATAGCAATCATTGTACATTATACCACCATACAACTCTAACCACACTTACTATTTAATGTACCACATGGTCTGTTTTTATAAAGATGCATATATTTATAAAATTGGAATAAGGCCAAAAGTATAGTTTTATATCTTTTCAAAAAATATATTTCAACAAGAACTGTTAATGATACATTATATGCATTGCCTTTGTATAATTAAACATATTTTAGAAGTACCATTAAAAATTTCTGAATAATATTTCCTCAAATGAAAATACCAAACTGATTTAGACATTATTGCACATTTAGAATATTACTGCAGTCACCATCTTTGCATCGATTCCTTTGAACAGCTTTGTGATTGTTTCCTTAGATAGTTTCCTAAAAATGAAATGGTTGCGTGGAGGGACAGGATACCTTTCATACATTATCCAGATAGCTTTTCTGAGTTGTCATACAAAGAACAACTTCTAAAAAGAGATTCTGATTTGAATGACTTAAGATTTATCACCTTAAGATAGAATTTAATTTACCCACCCCTCCTCTCCACCCTCACCCTTGTATCCCCACCCATTCTCACACAGTAAGCATCTTATCAACACCATGTTTGTGAACACATTGCATTGAAATGAGCAGAAAATACAGATCTCTCATAGCAAGTCATATGTAACAGGGACCCTGGTGGCATTTAATGGAGGTGTTTCCAATTATTATTTAATTTGCATTTTTAAAGCATTTATTATAAGTTAATTAATCAATTGATACTCCAGGGAGCATTTAATAAGATTTATTGCCTTATAAAATTTATATGGCTCTCAGCTGAGATTATAATTATTAGCAGTTGCATAATTACATTTGTGGCAATTCTAGAGAAGACCAAAGATAGGGAATGTCTATAACTTTCTATGTTTTACACAGAAATAGATGACTTTCAAAATGATTTTAAAACATACTAATAACTTCAAAGCCCCTGCATTTATGCTTTTAATTTGAAAGGCATAAAACAATCCATGAACTAAAGATGTAAGTTCTTCTTAACAGCGATAGGGCAGAGAAGCTGAAAGGGCAATTAATTAAGAAATGTTAAAATCTTCAGAGTTGAAAATGTCACGTTGCCCAAGTAATCAATCTATAGTTCCCAGGCCTAGAAGGGAGAAGGTTAAGAGCCTTCTACAACTTGCAGTGTGTTTTATGAGCTGGCCACAGGCCATTCCGGCTCACCCTCCTGTGTTCCAGCCCACCTGGTTTCAGGAACATGAAGTAGCTCTGTCATTCAGCTGAAGCCATTTCTCTCCCCTACATGCCTTTTTTCTTCCTCTCCTTTTCCTCCTTTCCAGCTGCTACTGAGAGACCCACCAACATCATTTTAGAAGCTAACTTCTCAAGCATGTTTTCTCACTTATAAAATGAAGCAACTGAACCCCCATTGATTTGGTCTAAATAACAATATCTGGATTCATTCCTGGCTCCATCATGCACTAACTGGGTATCCTCTTTCCTATGTCCCTAAAACACAGTTTATTTTAAGATCTCCGTCTCTACCTTATCACTTGTAAAAATGTATAAAATAACAGTTCTTATGGATCAATTCCAATCCTTCTAGTGAAAAATTACAGAAAACCTGATTTAAATTTAAGGAAAATAGGACTATGACTCAGATAAATAGGAATATCCCTCACTTCTCAATTCCGGAGTTTGAACATATTTAGGCTGACCTCTCGGTTCTGTCAACTACTCTGCTCCATGCTGATATTGTAGTCGGTCTTCAGGAAGTGTCAAGATGACCATTTCTATGTCTACAACATTTCAGATCAAGTCCAGTAAAAGAGAAAGAACTCTCTCAGCCATACCTATAAAGGTTTTATTGTATCTGATTAGGTGAGTGCCTATCTTGAGGCTGAAAAATTGCTCAAACCTGAAACCTGAGTCATTTTCTTTTCTTTTCTCGTTTACTTTGTTTTTTTCTTTTCTTTTCTTTTTGTTTTCTTTTTTTTTCACAGACACAAACCATCCCTCTGTCACCCATTCTAGAGTGCCATGACATCAGCCTAGTTCAAAACAACCTCAAACTTCTGGGATCAAGCGATCCTCCTGCCTCAGCCTCCCAAGTGGCTGGACTATAGGTGCTCACCACAATGCCTGGCTATTTTTAGAGATGGGTCTCAATCTTGCTCAGGCTGATCTCGAACTTGTGAGCTCAGGTGATCCTCCTGGATCAGCCTCCCAAAGTGCTAGGATTACAGATGTGAGACACCCTGAGTCATTTCTTAATCTTGGATCTCAGGTTGACAGTCAACTACTGAAGGCAGAGAAACTAGTAGTGAGGACAGAGTGATTATCCAGAAGAATATCCGAGAATTGTTACCTAGCCATTCATTTCACAGGCAATAGCAGAACTAAGTACACGTATAACTAAATACGTACATTACCAAGTAAGTCTGGATGTGGTCAGTGGCTTATAGCAATTTTCTGTTTTGATATTCCCATAGTTATGTATGATATTACCAGTGGAGGGACTGGGGAAAGTATACAGAGAGGATCTTACAACTGCAAGTAAACCTACAATTGTCTCAAAATAAAAAGGTTTTAGAAAAAGCATGGACTAAAGCATCTGACACATAGTTGACCTATAATTGAAAGGTAGTTACTATAAACATACTTGAATTCTAAAGTAATTTGTAGCTTTCATTCAAAACACAAACTTACTTTTAACCCTCTCCAAGAAGCCTTCCTGATTTTCCCAGAAGGAACCAACATTCTATTGGAAAGAATGTTGTCCTTACACTTAACCAGGGACAGCTAGATATCAGAGTTCTTCATATATGTCTCTGTCTCAATAAATTATGAAGTCCCGGAAGGCAAAGAACATCTTATTGTAATTTAATTTTATCTATTTGTTCACGATGCACGCATTTATTCATTCCCTTGGATTTTGTACTTGTCCGTGTCTCTTACACTTTCTCCCCGTTGGATTTTCAGTTGAATAAGATTTGCTATTCCCATGAGCTTGCATTTTTCAAGATCTCAATGCTTGTCAAAGAAAGACGTTAGACATTTTAATTGTTCTTAGAACTGTTTTACAGTGGCCGATATTTTTCTGAATCGGATTGTCTTTAGAAGTTTTCTTATCTGTGTTCAAAGAGCCTCTGAAGATAGGAGATAGCTACTAAAACAAAAAAAAAAAGGTTTTATTTTACAGGAGCCTGGGGATCCGAGATTAGCTCTTGAACGATCATCACAGCAGAGCTTCAATTCTCTTTTTATTTACGTGTTGTGGGTTTCTGTCATCGAGATTTTAAGCAGAAAGGAGTTCATGATCTCCTCCCAAGGAGTTTGGGATTCAAGTGACTTTTTGGAAGCAATGGGGGGAGGGGAGGAAGGCCAAGGGAGTTTTTTAATGGAGGATTACTCTCCCAGAAGTTGACTGTAATTCTCATATCTATAGGTTTCCTGCCCATGGCTGAGTGAACAGATAATAGCCTGTTTAGAAGCGTTTGCCTTTGTTCAGTGAAGGGCATTCTGTCCTCCCACTACTCAGCCTTTTCTTGGTTCATCACGCCCACCAAATAAGAGTGATGCCAAGTCCACAAATAGAAGCCAGACCATTAACATATCAAGCACTTCTGAGATCAAAATACTGCGTGCAGCATGTGTGTTTTAATGAAAATCTAGAAGCAGAGGCAGTGGGTCTGTATTGTGTGAGCTTCCAAGATAAAAGTGTACTTTCAATGAGAAAAGAAACTTTTAACAGTCAAAGAAAAAATTGCTTCTTACATTTAGTGCCAATTAGTCTCCCATGTTACAATATATATCACTGACAAATTACCTTCCCCCCTGAATTTCCTTTTGCCTAGAGGAAACTACCTGCTATGGTCTGGCTCCTGCTATAAACTGTCTTACAAGTCGGTCATTTCATTTATTTGGAGCCCATTCCTCTTGGGGACGGCCTTATCTGTTACCCCTTAGTTTTGCATTTCTTCAGTTGATGGCTTTGAAGTTAACGTTATTGATCGTCCTGGGAGCACAGCTCATCATCCTGGGGAAAATGAGGTTACTGACTCCATTTCCTTTTGTCTAGCATATGCTTTGATGAGCTCATATATTTCTTCCCTTTTCTTTAGTGTTTCTTTTTCTCTGCTCACCTTCCTGACACCTTGCATATAGAGGAAAGGAAATACAATTTCAAGCACAAAGGGATGGGCATTACAAAAGAAAAGGAAAATTTTAAGGTTTGAGAGTTTCATCATATGTCCCGGGAAAGAACTATATTTGTTTTTTATTGTTATGGACCAAATTGCTACAAACTTAGCAGTGTAAATCCACGTGCATTTATTATTGTAGTTTCCATGAGTAAGGGATTCAGGCATGATGACTTAGCTGGATCTTTCCTTAGGGTCTCAAAAAACTATATCAGGGTGTCAGCCTGAGGTTCGCTTCAGCAGAGGCGCAAGGTCCTCTGCAAAGCTCATTCACGAAATTGGCAGAAATTGGTTCTAAGTGGGAGTAGGGCTGAGGTCCTTGGGTCAGTCCCAGCCAGTACCATCTCCCTTTTAATTAACTCAAAGTCAATTGGTGAGTCACCTAATCACAGGAATGATATCCCATCATATTCTCAGGTCTACTACCCTTATGGACAAGGGGTTATAGAAGGACATGAGTCATCCTGGGTCATCTAGGCATGACCTACCACAGGGAAAATGCCTGTCTTGTTCATCACTCCCTAGTCCCTAGAACGGTTAACTTGCATGGAGCATGAGAACAATAAAAAAATACTAAAACATTAATTGCTTGTCTTATTGTTTGAATTATTGCAAGAAATAATATTTCAAGTCCGTTGTTATTGATTACTTACAGCTGAATCATTACACTGATGATGGCTTAGTATAAATATTTGATTCTCTAACACAGCAACTTAAACTAGCTGATCTCTGGAATGAGTAGTTATTACTTTTTTTTTTTTAGGAGAGAAAGGCAGGTACTGCTTTTCGTTATTCAAACCTAGCACCCATTTCCAGGTATCAATTTAGCTGTTAAATCAATAGAGAAATAAGAGCAGCTTTATTTACTTGATTCTCTAGTTTTCACATGTTTGCATGTTGGCTGCTGACAGGGACACAGGGACACCACGTTTTTGAAATTTGCCTCCATATTTCTCCTTTCTTAAGGCTGTTGTGTGTGTGTATTTAAAGATGTGTGTGTATGTTAAGTCTTTTTATTAGAAATCACTTTGTGTATCAAAGGGCACAACAGGACTATTCAGGCTGCTATCTCAACATGTGGTGACTCGTTTCTGCTTTTATAAATCGCAGGAGGAGTCAAGTCTTGAGCTCTATTTCAGGTTTTTGATAGTGCTGCGAGTCTGTGGTCTTGATTTTAGAAGAATTGCTGGGGAGAAAAATCACATCAGGAAATGGAGCAAAAAATTTTTTGTGGAAAGATACTTAGAGAACATATGAATATATGTATTTTTTTCATATTCAAATGTATATTTCATGCTCTTATATATAGTTTACAGTATACACTTAACGTGAATATATTTCATATTACTACATATTTTCAGAGATAGTTCAAATACTTGTATGAGTGCATACATTAGTGCGTTACACAATTTAGTAGAATTGTGACTCTCCCCAGAAATGTAAAACTAAGTTTAGAACCAGTATTGAGAATCTTAGTATAAATAATCTGTATAGATAATCTGTAGTATAGATAATCTGGGTAATTCCAAGCCACCTGACTGATGGAAGAGTTCTTCTACCTTTAGAGACCTTTCTCAACTTTTTCAGACCACATTCTACAACTTGCTGAAGCCAGCTGTGATGCCTAGAATCAGAAATGCTCCTAAGTTAGCCACCACATTATATGATCTTGGTAAATCATTTAGCCTCCTTAAACCTAAGATTCCCCATCTGTGAAACAGGAGACTATAATAGTATTATAGTCATACCTTGTTTATGTCAAGGATACATTCTGATGACTGTGTCTCTAGGTGATTTTTGTCATCCCACAAACAACATAAAATGCATTTATACAAACCAGATGGTACAGCCCAGTACACACCTAAGCTAAATGGTGTGGCTTATTGTTCCTATGCTGCAAACCTGTGTAACATGTGACTGTTCTGAATATTGTAGATAATTGTAACACAATGGTAAGTAATTTTGTATCTAAGGATATCTAAACATGGAAAGGGTACAGTAAAAATATAATGTTATAACACTATCAGGGTACTATTATATATGCCATCTATCATTAGTCAAAATGTTGTGTGGGGCACATGACTGAACTTCATTAGGAAGACAGTTGTGAGACTCGGGTCAGAGCACATGTGCCTGTAAAGTTCTTAGCATGAGATCGCTCCTTAACCTTGAGATCCCTATTTCTGGTTTTTATGCTTTACTTATTTATTTTTTATTAAATCATAAACACATAGATCATGTATATATTAATGCATTTATGGGGTACAATGTGCTGATTTCAGATAGAATTAGGAGCATTTACATCACACTGGTTAATATATTCCTGTCTCATTTACTTAATTATTTTGTTAAGATATTTCTAAGCATAGAGATCCCTACTTCTAGTACAAGGTGGCTCCTCAATTGTTTGTGATTATTTCTTGTTGTTTAGATGAAAGTACTTTGTAAGTTGAAAGCCACTTTACAAATGTATGGGTGTATTCTCAAAGCAGTAAGGAAACAGGACCTTACCAAAAATAACAACCAGTCTGATTTGTTTAATATTATCATATTCGTGAAACAAAGACTAAGTGAATTCCAGCTCTGAGCACATCTTATATTTACTCGCAGATTTCTATCTGTACGACCACACCCGAGTTAAGCCACGATCACTTATGTTTTAAGGACAATGTTCCAAATAGTTCAACCAAGCATATTGAGAATGCCAAAGTGGACCCCTACTTTCACACTGAAGTGATCTGAGACTGTTTCAGTTTTTCTTAATTACCTGGCTATGTCGATCCAACTTCCTTTTCACCCAACACTGCCCGTCTGAAATACCTCCCCCACCCCTTCACGCACACGCAGACCCAGGGTCCACCTGCCTTTTTGATACTTTTTCCTTAGGCTCAATGTCCCATCTTTTGGGAAAACTCTGTTGGATCCCCATCTGCACTACCCTGACTTCCTTGAATATGCTCTTGTAGAACAGTGTACTTCAATGTTTATTCCATTTGTTATAATTTTAATCAAAAAATTAATCGTACATCTGTCCTCTTTAAATTACCACCACCTTTCCCCCAGGAAAGCCAGAGCTTTTCAAAGAATGACTCCAAATGACTCAGATTTTCAAATGACTTTACTTATTTTCTTTTATTCTCAGCTAATTGACTTAGAGCAGCTCTGTTAATCAAACATCTTTAAATCGCAGTCATAGCTATTCCCAAGGTCCCGACCCCACCCCCAGCAAAAAGAAAATAAGGATAGAGTTTTTTGCTTCTCGCACATTAGGTACTTAAAGATGTGTTGAAATAATGAATAAATGAAAAAAGTCAGAATCAATTTAATGATGGCTTTATGAAATCCAGATTAAAATGAAACATTTTCCACTATAGAGCCCAAGTTCTTTGCAGCCTTTTTAATTGACGAGTACTTATTTACATGTGTTTCTAGTAGTGGAATTGAAAAGAAAAGATGAGAAGTCTCTTAGAATCTTTGATCTTTAAATTGCTTATGCGTTCAAGGAAAAGTCATAAGAAGATTTCAAAGAGCATCAGTCTTTTTATAATATTCGAGCTTAGTTCCAAAGAGTGAAAGTAAAAAAAAAAAAAAAGAAGAAGAGGAAAGAAAAGAAAATGCAAAAGAGAGAGAGGGGAAGAAAATCTTCAGAACACTTTCTAGTAATAATTTTTCCAGATTATGTTAAAAGTTGAGCTGAGTTTTATAGACCGAGGATGACATTCAAAGCTGCTGGTGGCTCTCTCAGGCCAGTCAGCAAAAAAGAAATACACATTAACATTTTCTCTTTTAACTCATCTGATTCCCTACAGTATGTAACAAAACAAAATGACAGCATTCCTTAAGTAATACTGAGCATTTCAAGCTCTGTTAATGTGAAAACTAGATGGAAAGTCACAAAACTAGAGACGTGCTGGATCTTTGTGTGTTACAGATGATCCATCTATAAACATTTCATCCACCATTCATAGTTCAAACCTGAGCATAATTAAGCAAATGCTAAGATGCTCACTGGGAGTTACTTAATGTCTCTGTTATTTAGTGTTCTCATCTATGAAGTGGGAATCGTAATAGTACCTACTTCATAAGACTTTGAGTGAGGAATTAAATATAAATTTAATGTATCAATATAAATTAGTAAATATACTAATTAATAATATAACTGATATTAAATAATTTTGGCCAGTACCTAGCACATGGCAAGTCCTCACTTAATCATAGTATTAAATTGGGATTCAAAGGCTAAGAGTCTATATTTGAGGGTCCAGGGGCACTTATTCTGATAGGAGCTGTTAATACTTTCATTTCTTTTCTAAAATTTCATTTGCAGTAGTTGTTTAAAGTGCTGGTTTATATTGGCATATATTATTAATAATCACGTGGACATCTAAAGGTATACTGTAAGTGAAATCACACAGATAATTTTAAAACTATGACTTTTCTGCCAGTCCCATTGGAATTCTTAGAGACAGGTGGGCTCTGCATGCCCAGGCATTGACCAAAATGACTGGGTTTCCTTATGGAGTCAGGGGAGGCACGGCTGGGCCCCCACACCTCTGCTCCCCACATCTTATCTACTCGCTATGGGACATTGAACAACTCACTTAGCCCATCTTCATTTCAGGTTTTCCCCTGTTAAAAATTGGTTTGATAATAGTGAGGTCATCTACTGTGTTAAACTAATGTGAAGACTTAATAACCTTGATATTTGTAGAAGTCTGAACAGCGTCTTGTATTGATGTGTTATATGAGTGTTTGTTAATCAATAAGAATGAAAAATATGTTTTATAAACAGTTAAATGTCTTCACATACAGCCATCTTCATGGCAAAAATAATAATCCATAGATTCTTCGTATTATTTCATGCTCTTTGGTATATAAAATCTGAAATTTAAAAATGTGTGTGTATGTTAAGTCTTTTTATTAGAAATCACTTTGTGTATCAAAGGGCACAACAGGACTATTCAGGAAAGAAGGTCAGAGAAAAAACTCAAGGCATCTCTCCCAGTAAGGGCCACCACCTGTTCTGTGGCCTCCAATAAGAAGGTGAATATCCGTGCTTTCCAGTTTGAAAGTGATAGATTTCACTGAAAGGATTTAGATATTGACATAATATTAGAGCTCATAAAATCTTGATGAAAGACATCTCTGAATTAGGCTGAGATTGAGCTTTGCCTGATTCTCAGGGTGTATCTATCTCATAAAACCACATATCACTCCAAACATCTGCTTCTTGTTATATTTATTTGTTTGTTTATTTATTTTTTGAGACAGAGTCTTACTTTGTCACCCATGATAGAGTGTCGTGGAATCATAGCTCGCAGCAACCTCAAACTCTTCGGCTCAAGTGATCCTCTTGCTTCAGCCTCCTAAGTAACGGGGATTACAGACACCCACCACAACGCTTGGCTATTTTTTAGAAATAGGGCTTACCGCAACCTCAAACTCTTGGGCTCAAACAATCCTCATGCATCAGCTTCCTAAGTAGTTGGGATTACAGGCGCCTGCCACAACACTTGGCTCTCTTTTAGAGACAGGGGAGAGGAGTCCTCACTCTTGCTCAGGCTGGTCTTGAACTCCTGAGCTCAAGCAATCCACCTGCCTCACCTTCCAGAGTGCTCGGATTACAGGTGTGCGCCACCGCGCCAGGCCTACCTTCTGCTTCTTAATTCATAATACCAGTATCCCAGGGCACAGGTTCAAGATCTCAAGAGAATGTGATCCTGGAAAGTGAGACATCCAAAAAATGTTTTTCCAGTCTCCTCTTATGCACCTCTTTCTCTCTCTAGCCCCCCTTCCCTTCACAGTTCCCCTCACTTTTGTAGAAAAGTGGGTTCTAAATTCTCCCTAAGAATCGGAGCCACATGAAAATCAAACAATAAGGAGTAGAAAGGGCACAGCACAAGAATTTTGTTTTTACGCCTACGGCCTAATTTGCTTTACTCTACTTTCCCTAAGTTAATTTAAGCTCTGGCTACATTCATCAGTGCTTACTTTCAAAATACACTTATTTTCATAAATACAAACAGAAGTACAATCATAATTACTTTTTCTTTCATGTCATTCTCCAGGTAATTTCGCTTAATTCAAAGTAAGAAGGAAAAGAGTATTGTCAAAAAATAAGTAATAAAGGGGGTCAGATTATGAAAAGGATATTAATCCAGTTCAAATGCACTTCATTTCTGAGAAATTGCATAGTATTTACATTTTTGAGAAATTGCTATATTGAGTAAGTATCCATTTGTTGAGTTTTGAAAAGGCATGTTTTGCTGCAGTCAATAGCAGGTCTGGGTCACCATAACAGCAGTGATCACGTCTTTTGGAGGAGTTACTCTTATGTAAGCCTTTCATGTCCCCTTTCATTCAATCTGCACAGCCTCCTGAAGAGGAGCATAGGTAATATTTCTTAGGAGGGCAGCTGATTTTATTAGAAAAGAGAATTTTCCAGGATAAGAGTTTAAGTTAAAAAAAAGTTATATAAATGATAATGTTTTAAAAGCAGAAGCCTGATTATGTAGATAGGCACACATCTATATGATGATGTTTCAAGCTTAGATTTCCTTAGGAAAAAAAAAACCGTTAACAGTACCATCAAGCCACGGACCATTCAGCAAAATGAAAAAAGCCACAAATAAAATAAATCCTGGTAAAGGATGGAACAACACACTTTCTTATAAGCTTTACTTTGAAACAAACTTAAATGGAGTTTGGGTTCAGATGACATGAGTGAGATTAGTTGAGGAAAGGCTTAGACTGGGGGTATAAAGAGGCTGTAATAAAACTGTGCCCAAGAGAGGATTGGGTGTGGTATTTCCCTGTTATTTCTCCTGCTGCTACCCTGGAAACCAGTGAAAAGAATTCAATAGTTCATACAGGCACCTTGCCTCCCATCTGTGTATATGACCATTTTTGCTGCCGTGGAAATAAGCCAGGGGGAAATGGTTCACTCTACTGACTTTTGTGAATTCACGTGGGTTGCCTGCAGTTGGGACTACTTTTAATTTTAGTTGATTTGTGCCCCTGATGCTGCTGTGGAGGCTCAGTCTTGCCCTAGGAAAGAAGGCTCAAAAGCAAGTGATAAGACCATCTGAAAGTTTGAAAAACATTACATACGTCCGGGAACCAACTCTCCCCCACCCCCAAATGCTTTCTGACTTAAGAAAGCATGAAAGTTAAGAAAGCACTCAGCAGACAAGTAAGAGAACAGGACAGAAACAGGTGGAGTCAGGCTCAAAACATCCAAGCTGCTTCTCTGGCAACCTACCCTGCGGGCAGCCAGGGTTTTTTATCCCTTACCCCCTTAGACCAGGAATCATTTCCAAGCAGGATTTGTCTGGGGGCTTTCCAGGAGAGCTAATGGCAAACAAGCAGGAGATACATGTGGTGGCGAGAGGCAGGATGTCATCCTTATCCCAGCAAATCGTCATGGTAGGAAGTGTTAGAAAAGTTCTGAAATTATGACTTTAGTAGTTGATGAGAAATGATAAATTTAATAATCTTCTCTCATAAAGATATATAACAATTGAGGCTGAGGCAGGTGAATTGCCTGAGCTCATGAGTTCAAGACCAGCCTGCACCAGAGCGAGACTTCATCTCAAAAAAAATTCTGGATGTTGGCGGGCGCTTGTATTCCCAGCTGCTTGGGAGGCTGAGACCAGGGAATCACTTGAGCCCAAGAGCCTGAGGTTGCTGTGAGCTGTGACTGTACGACACTCTACTGAGGGCACAAGTGAGACTCTGTCTCAAAAAAAAAAAGTCACAATTAAAAAACAAAGAGAGGTTAATGTGTGTAGTAGAGAACACTTAGCACAGTTATTAATCAAGGTCCTGTTTACTATCTACTTCTGAAGACTGTTTACTCATTAAAATCAGTGAACCCCATGTTCCAAAACAAATGTCGTTTTATGATAATGTTAACTCTCCTTGCCTCTATCCACTTCAAAATCTAAAACTTTAAGGATTAATTGCTTTTTTATAATTTCATTATTAATATTCTCATGGTAAAAATTATTTAGAAAAGGAGCAAATCAAAATATGCCTTGTAATGGTTCAGTGATAATCTCTACTAAAATTTGGTCTATGTTCTTTTTTTGTTTGCCATGTGGGTGTGTTAACTTCTGAGTGTGCTGGTGAGTTATTGTGGGTGTGCATTTACAAAATTTGTAAAATCGGAATCTTATAATATCTGTAGCACTGATAGCTTTGAATTCTGCCTTAGAAATTTCATTATATCAGGGCTGTTTCCTGACTTATCCTGACATGTGAGTACATTCTTTATGAAGATGATTCTAAATGGTTGCACAGTATTTCGCTTTCTGGCTATACCTTACTGTTTGATTCTGATCATTGGATTATAAAATTAACATATTACGAGTATAGCACTTCAATAAATAAACTCGAACTTACTGATCTTAGGTTTATTTTTTTTTTCCTTGAGCACAAATCCATAGAGATGGAACACTTGGAAGATTTGGGGCATTTTAAACATTTTTATTCATGCTGTCAAACTGTACACCAGGAAGGTTTTACCAATTTATACTCAAGGTATTTATAAGAATGCTGTGTGATTCTGCTCCCTATCTTAGCACTGGGGAGGCGCTGTATGTTAAATATTTGTCAATTTGATTCCAAGTCTGCTGCCAAGGATAATTATATATCCTTTGCATGTCTCAATTTTATCTTTTATAAAACACTGATAATAGTACCCACCCTATTAAGTTGTTGTATTAAATGTGTTAATGCATATAAAGGATTTAGAACTGTGCCTGCCCACAGACTAAATACTCCACAAAGATTAGTTCAAATTCTTATCAGCAAAAAAATTATTATTATAATTTTCATCTGTCTTCTTTACTAAAAAGCTTGACATTTTTCATATGTTTAACTATGTGTATTTCTTTTTTCTTAAATCACCTGTTAAGGTCATTTGCCCTTTTTCATTTAGTGACAGATAATATAATATTATGATGTAATATATTATGTATTATATCTTATCAAAATGTTTGTTTTATTATATGTTTATGAATACAATCATATGTAGTATCTTACTCAAATTCTCTGTCATGTAGTGTTTATCCTATTCTATCCAATGATAACAGCTCATTATATTATATAGAAAAGACATTCTTTTCCCACGATGTTTTAAAATTATTTCCTCAACTTCTATTTTCTGTTAATTTATATTCACAAAACCGTTAAAAATTTCATATTAAGATTAAATGTGAGGATGTTAGAGATTTCAGCTTTCTCTTAAGAATATAAAGAAGAAACGTATAACACTAAATAAACACTATTATTGCTCAGGGAATACAAATGCTCTAAATTGACCTCTAAGAGTTGAAAGTATCTCATTTTCCTTAGCACACAGTACTATCACTATTTTTTTTTAAACAGAGTCTTGCTCTGTTGCCCCAGGCTAGAGTGCTATGGCCTCAGCCTAGTTCATGGCAACCTCAAACTCATGGGTTCAAATGATCCTCCTGCCTCAGCCTCCTGAGTAACTGAGACTATAGGTGCCCACCACAATGCCCAGAAAGTAATTTTTCCTATATTTAGTAGAAACTGGGTTCTACTCTTGCTCAGACTGGTCTTGAACTCCTGAGCTCCCAAGGATCCTCCTGCCTTGGCCTCCCAGAGTGCTGGGATTATAGGTGTAAGCCACCACACCCGGCCATCACTGCTATCTTTAACTTACTAAATGTCCTCTAATTATTTTTCTTTTAATAAAAATTAAAACCCAAATAATTCTAGGACTGTTGCTCAAATTCCAAGTAGTTGGCAAAACATGATTATTATTTTCACTCTTGTCATACTATAATCAAAAACTATGGTCTTGACGGTTTTTACTTTGTGGGAGCTTAGAGAGGTTTCTTCTGTGGACCGGAATAGGTTCCAAATTTCTAATGTCCCTTGCACACATAAAAATATTACATATTATTTCTTATCAAAGTGTTTGTTTTAGCATATATTTATGAATACAATAACATGTTGTATCTTATTCAAATTCTCCGCTTTTATTTTTAATGTTGATGAGGCAGAGGAGGAAGATCTAAATAACAAAATGACTGAGCCTCATCTGTTTCATACTCTCAGTTCAAAGATTTATCGAAATCTCTACATTTATGGGGTTGGAAGTAGAATAAGAAAGCACCAATAAGTATTATGGAAAACCCCGCCAGTAAGCCTGCTGTTATCTCCGTATTTTACCCTTTCCCTAGGGAGGTGCTAGAGCTCTTTGTCACGTCCTACTAGAAATGTCAATCACTACAAGGGCTGAGCTGAAGACTTCATGGTGGTCCTGGGTAAGTGAGAATTATTTACCTTTCAAATTCTTCTTCTTCTTTTTTTTAATTAAATCATAGCTGTGTACATTAATGCAATCATGGGGTACAATGTGCTGAATTTATATACAATTTGAAATATTTTTATCAAACTGGTTAACATAGCCTTCTGGGCATTTTCTTAGTTATTGTGTTAAAACATTTATATTCTGCATTTAGTAAGTTTCACCTGTACCCTTCTAAGATGCACCGTAGGTGTGGTCCCACCAATTACCCTCCCTCCACTCATCCTCCCCCCTCCCCTCCTCTCCCCTCCCTTTCCCCCTATTCTTGTGCTATAATTGGGTTATAGCTTTCACATGAAAGCTATAAATTAGTTACATAGTAGGGCTGAGTACATTGGATACTTTTTCTTTCATTCTTGAGATGCTTTGCTAAGAAGAATATGTTCCAGCTCTATCCATGTAAACATGAAAGAGGTAAAGTCTCCATCTTTCTTTAAGGCTATATATTCTTTCTCCCCCAGCCCTCGTATTGCATTAGGAACCTAAACTTTAAGTTCCATACACCACTCCTGCTCTGGGTCTTCACCTGTAGTATTCCTGCTTTTAATTCTGACCATCTCTCCAAAATTCACCGGTTTACCTGGCTAATTTAAATAAATTCTTTATTATTCAAATCAAGTGTCAGCTTCTCCAGGTTGTCTTTCCTTGCTCTAGGCTGGGAAGAGTCAGTAACAAAAAAATTTTTTTCTCTGCTTTATCACCGAGCTTTCACATTGTGTTATAATTGTAGGTTTATGTGTCTATCTGCCTAAATGTACCATGATCAACTTGATACCATCAATTATACATTCCCTGGCACGTAGTGGATACTGAGTTAATGTTTGCTGAATGACTGTAATTTCTTTAAAAGGAAATCAAGAAAAGAAAGAATAAGGAAATGGAAATTAGATACTTGAGAATACTATATTTACTATATTCATCAGTATATCCCCTCCTACTGGCATGTGAAAGGAATTCCATAAATATTTATAGAAGGGATGAATGGGTCTGCTGACTTTTAAGTAAAACATGTTTTATATTGGGGGTGACTTAGATCATTTTTTGACTTTCTTCTAGGTCTATTTTGATGATCAAAGATATCTGTCTGCCTGTTTTCACACTAATAATTTTCAGTGAAGCTTTTCCCCATTTTTCCAAGACTTGAAATTGCAAATTTGTTTTTGCTGCACTATACCATTATGATTCTTCCAAAACCAGAGAGGATAGTCTCTATGTTTGTTTTCTATTGCACACAAATCTTGATATTCATTCCAGGTTGCAGCTGGAGTTTTATAGCAGTTCAATGCCAATACTATCTTGCGTGAAATATAGAAATGTACATAATCAACAGACTGTACTTTCAAGGGAAAAGAATGGACTCAGTCTCAGCATCTCCCCTAAATACTAGTAGGGACATGGACGCAATAGCCAAGAATTAAAGTGAAATCGTTGAACATGGATGTCAACATTTTTAAATAGATTGCTTTTTTTTCTTATTGTGTACAGCACATTTTTGTCAAGGGAATTTGATAATTATAAACTGCAACAATAATGAGGTTTTGAATATTCATAGGCAATTAAAATGCCTCTGTGCATTTTAGCAGTGCCCTGTGGAAGTGTTACTCATTTTTAGAAATAACTGGCCTGTAATAATCAAATCCCCAAGTATTCTGTTTAAAACAGAGGGGAGAAAAGCCTCATTTAGTAATGTATTTACGTACTAGAAAAGTTGACCCTTAACCTACTCGAGGTTGCCGTTATCATGCCTAATTTTCAGGGGTTGGAGTCATTTTGGTGCAATATAAGCCTATAGCATTTTATGTCCCTGAGGGTCACTGACAAGTCTTGGGTATTGACCAAAATACCTATTTTCACTTTACAGATCTCTAGGCTTTGAAGTGCTGTGTTCACAAGATAGCACTTTTCCTTTTGCATCATGTGACAGATACCAACCAGCTCTCACCACACCAGCTTCCTCTCCCTCCTGTGGGAGCAGGTAGACAGCACTTCCACCGGCTTTCCAGGATGCTGTAGCCATGTTGAAGTTACAACAGACAGAGTGGTAGCCAAAATGAGGCCTTCACTGCCAGTGGCCTTCCTTGTGCTTGTCCCGTCTGCGGGAAGACAGCCAAGCAAAGAGCCAGCAGAGCCACAAGGTGAAGACAGACTGTGGTGTCCCTGAATCCCTGCTTGGAAGAAAGCCACTCACCTAACACACCCACATCAGACTGTTACACCTAAGGAAAAATTCACTGTGCCTCTGAAATTCTAGAGTTTCTTTATTACAGGAGCAAACTTTAGCCTAACACATGAAGAGTGGAGAGAAAAATTTCCAATGTAGGTCTTTTTGGCTGTTTCTGAAATAATGGATATAGTTGCAATTGGAGTAAGTCTGAATTGTTCTCTAATGTGATATTTGGAAAGATATTATTTTGGTATCTTTGACAAAATGAATTTCACTTAATATAAATATATGCATTTTCTTTTATTTCTTTGGCTTATCCTCTTCATTTTTGGTTCATTTCAGATTTGTATATACACATTTATTATGAGTCATTCCATTAATAGTAACTTTTCCCCCAGTGCTCATTTATCTTCTAATCATGCTTTTATTCATTAATTCATTTTCCATTTCATAATTGCTATGGTCTAAATATATGTGCCCCCTCGAATTGTATATGTTGGAACTTAAATCTCTAATGTCGTAGTATTAAGAAGCGGGGCTTTGGAATAGGATAGGTCATGAAGCTCTACCTTTATGAATGAGATTAGTGTCCTTATAAAAGGTGCCTCCGAGAGCTGCGTCTCCCCTTCCATCATGCGAGGCCACATAGAAAATTCTATCTATGGGGAAGGAGCACTCACCAGATGCTGAATCTGCTGGCACCTTGGTCTTGAACTTCCCAGCCTCCATAACTGTGAGCAATAAATGTCTATTGTTTATACATCATCCAGTCTCAGGTATTCTGATATAGCAGCCCATCAGACTAAGATACAAATATGTTAGAACAGCTCTATATGCCAAGCCCATTACTGGAGTTATGAAAACAGCAGTGAATAAGGCAGATGGGGTCTTTTCCATGGTAGAGCTTGCAGTCTAGTGAGAAAGGCAGACATTACACAACAAATCACATAAGTGATTATTTGGTGTCTTAATCCTCTTGTTGTTGCTATAACAGAGTACCACATACTGGGCAATTGATAAAGAAAAGAAATTTATTTCAGGCTTGCACCTGTAGCTCAGTGGTTAGGGCACCAGCCACATACACTGGGGTCAGCGGGTTTCAACCCGGCCCAGACCCAGACCTGCTAAACAACAATGACAACTACAACAAAAAAATAGCTGGGCATTGTGGCTGGGCACCTGTAGTCCCAGCTACCTGGGAGGTCGAGGCAAGAGAATAGCATTCCATTGAGGGTGACATAGTGAGACTCTAAGAAAAGAAAAGAGAGAAAAAGAAATTTATTTCTACAGTTTTAGAGGCTTAGAAGTCCAAAGTTGAAGGGATGCATCTGGTGGGTGAGGGTTTTCTTACTGAGTCACAACATGGCAAGGGCATCACGTCGTAAGAGGGCACCAGCCTGCCAGCTCGGTTCCCCGTTCTTATCAAGTCACCAGTCTCATCATGCAGGCCACACCATCATGACTTTATCTAACCCTAATTACCTTCCAAAAGCCCTACTTCCAAATGTCATTAACATATGAATTTGGAGAGTAAGTTTCCAATACATGAAAGTGGGGACACATTCATACCATAGCATTTGACATTATAATAAATGTTATGAATGATGAGTCTAGTGAACTGTGGAACTGTGGCATTATATAATGGAGGCCTAATCCAGCAACACTGCTGGGTAAGACCAGAAGGACTTCCAAAATAAAGGACCTTTAAACGAAGGCTGAACAACTACCTACATAGGCAAAGGGGAAGACAGCAGCAGGCAGAAGCTTTGTGGGCTGAAGGGAGAGCAAACGCACAGGCCTCAGTGTCCCTGGCAAGACTGAGCATCCATTGTGTACCTGGTAGGAATCGCTTTAACCTCTTCTAATATCTTATTCCACTTAAGTTCTCACAAAAAGTCTAGCACGTGAATATAACTTTCTTTTATTTTATATTTGTACTTTTATTCACTTTAGATTAATGTGAGGGTACAAACAACTAGGTTACAATGTCTGCATGTGTTAGGTAAAGTCCCTGTTGTCACTGTGCCCTTCACCCAAGAGCAGTGCCATAGATCCTTACATTGTGACCATTAGGTGAGAGCATACCCGTCCCCGTCCTTTCCCCCAAGGGAAGTAGCATTTTCTACACTAGCAAAAATAAAGTTTGTCTTTGGAATGAAGTGCAGAGTCCTTTTATCGTGTCGAGAAAAAAATTAAAGGGTTGGGGAAGGAAGCAGGGAACAGATCACCCAGAGTGGTAGCCACATGTTAGACCAACAGGGCATATTTTAAGTGGGACAGTTTGACACAAATACTGTCTTTTAATAGCCTTCCATCCTCTCTTGTGGAATGGAGACAATTAGAGGGAATAAAAATAATTCACTATTATTTAACAAATTATTTTTTGATTGATTGATGGATGGATTCCTTGACTGCTATTTTTAGAGAACTATCTGCTGGCCCAGCGTTATAATAGGTACTTCGGGAAATACTGGGTAAGCATAAACCTTTGTCTTTGTTCTCAAGGATAAAACTCTTCCTTGCTTCAGCAGGACTTGACTCTTACCTGATTTCAGGAACTATAAGGTAAAGCCTCATGTGTTTGCTTTTTACTGCCAAGTAACAAGTTACTAAACTTGTCGTAGCTTAAAACAATGGAAATATGTTCCCCTCACCATTGCTGTGAATGTAGGCATGGTTTAGCTGTATCTTCTGGTCAGAATCTCATCTCACAGTTTGTAGCGAAGGTGTCAGCCAGGGCTGTGGTTTCATCTGAGGCTTGGGGTTCTCAAATGAACCCCAACTGGCTGTTGGACCCTAGAAATTGATCTTCCTTGCTACATAACCACAGGGCTGTGGTTTCATTTGAGGCTTGGGGTTCTCAGATGAACCCCAAATGGCTGTTGGAGCCTAGAAATTGTTCTTCCTTGCTTCATGACCCAATGCACAACATGGAAGCTTGCTTCTTCAAGGTTGGGAGGGGAGACCATCTCCAGTCTGCTAGAAGGGGCCTTAAGGAAAGAGAAGTGATCCCAGGAGCAACCAAGCCATTCTCGTAACCCAGGTGAGGAATGGCTTGCCTGCCGCAGTCACATACGGAGTGGGGCTACACATCCCCCAGGGTGTTGTACCTAATGAGGTGGGAAAGTTGTGGGTAACCTTAGAATTCTGCCTACTACATCTAAGTAGGAAGATAGATTGGTCAGACAAAGAAGTATAGAGAAATTGAGATTCTGAGAAATAATTAGAATTGCCCATATGGCCATTTGAACATTCTTTAGGATGTCTTCCTGGCATTTAATATCCCTGGTGACCAGATGTCCTAATTACCCTTAGACAGCCTTGACACTTGTCCCAGTGTAACTATAATAGTGTTCCCTTCAACTCTCAAGGATATCTCAGTCTACATGATAAATTTTGTTGTCAATGTATTTATAGCCCTCTTGTAGAAAGGGATTAACAAAGGCATTGGAGCCTGGTGCCATTCAATAATTGTGTAATTCTTTTTGTTCTGATTCTAGGGTTCACTATGAAAACTTCTAATTATTTGCAATTTGTGTAATGTGTCTACAGGTGGAACAGGCTGGCTGAACCAACATCAAAGTCAAAAGTTCCACTCAGTGCTTATCTTTGTCATTATAAACGAATAAACACACTTCCTGATTTATAAACTGCAATGTCTCATGAGTGATGAAAGTAAGACAATGTCTCTAATTCTGGTCAATTGCAGGATCCTGAGATGACTCAATTGCAATAGCCCAAGTTGAGGGCTATAATGGGATGTAGGATGCTGAACTCATGAAGGTAAATGCTCCCTGCAAAGCTTACTTCCAGACAACCAAGCGTCAGCAGAATCATCCGATCGCTATTTATGGGTCTGAATTATGAACTTCTCTAGGTCAACAGATAGTATAGGATGGGAGGAGTATGTAGAGACCCAAGTTGTTAGACAGTACAGACGTACTTCCCAGAGGAGAGCTGGAATGTGAACTAAACCTCAAAGGTGAAGTGGGTTGGATGAACAGGCAGAAAAATCAATTAAGATTGCTTTATTTTCTTCAGTAATTCACCATTCTGTATCAGCTGAGATTTTCCAGTTAGCTAGAGTAAGGAACAGATTCCTCTGTAAAGCATGGTTTGTCTACCACCTTGCTGTGGTTTGCATGTTACCTCTAAAACTCATGTTGAAATTTAATTGTCATTGTGAGGGTTTTTTTTTTTTTTATTAAGTCATAAACACATAGATCATGTATACATTGATGCCTTTATGGGGTACAACATGCTGATTTTATATACAATTAGGAAAGCTTACACCAAACTAGTTAATATAGCCTTTACCTCATTTACTTAATTATTGTGTTAAGACATTTATACTCTATACTTAATAGATTTGACATGAACCCTTGCAATATGGACCACAGGAATGGTCCCACCGTTTACCCTCCTTCCATTGAATCTCCCCCCTCTTCTCCCATCCCCCTCCTCCCTCCATCATCTTTGGCTATAGTTGTGGTTTATGTGAGGGTTTAAAGAGGTAGGGCCATTAAGAGGTGATCAGGCCATTTGGGCCCCACCCTTATGAATGGGTTAATGCTGTCATTGCTGGACAGGGCTCCTGATCAAAGCAAGTCCAGCCTCCTCTGGCCAGCTCCTGGCTCTCACATATGCTCTTTAGCCCTTTCGCTTTCTGCCCTGGGATGGGTCAGCACAAAGGCCCTAGGAAGCTCCTCAACTTCGGACATTCCAGCCTCCAGAACTGTAAGAAATAAATTTCTCTTTTGCTGATACCCAATACGTGGAATTCTTCAGTTATGTGATGGGGGCTTATTGGATGCTAAAGATAAGTCCAGCCAGAGCAAGTGACATCTTTGTGGAAACCTGATCATGAGTAGTCAAAGAAAAAGAGAGGTGAGGAGTGTCTCTGAAACAAACAAAATAATCAGAAAAGAAAGCCAGAGGTTGCAGGATATTTATTCAATATTCTTGAAGTGCATAGGGGCAAGTTAAGGTGAGAGGAATAAACTGAGAGCCAAGGGCATTTTAGACCTGTTCAAGGGTTTGAACTTGACCCTGAAAGCAATAGTGTACAGATGAAGGCCTCCTGCAGCCCAAGCCCCAAACCTTCAAAAGCCTTTGAGTTTGTTTTGGTAGTGGGGGTCGGGGAAGGTCGTGGCCAGGACAGTTTCATATCTACGTATGGTATCATGAATTCTATGAGAACTCTGCCTGGCATGTGCCAAGATATTTGTGTTTTACAGAGACAAATTCACATAGAACTTTCTGTCTTATGACGAAAGACATGCAGTTGCCTTTGGAGAAAAATCTTGGGATTGGAGGACAGTTTGGGGACGTAATTCCATTCTCTACACTAGTGAATAGAAAAGGTTTTATTTTGGTAATCTCTAGTCTCTATCCACCCCCTACCTTCCCGAAGGGTTTTGTAATTAAAGTATTCATTTCTCAGCATTATATTGTTTATTCTCAGGTAAATCTCATGTTTCCTTTGTCGTTTTCTCTCTCCGCCTTTTAAATCTCTAATTAGTGTTATGATCTTTTTATTAGTTAATGACTGAGGGATTTATACAATACTACAGTGCTCGCCCATAACAGATCCACGTATGCCTTTCCTACGTGTTTGTCTCGGTTATTTTTCATCTGCCCAGGCATTTATGTTTGCAAAACCTGGGTATCACCTGCTATGTGCTCTGATTTTGAAGTCAACATTGTTCTATATCATGAGCTGAAAGATCTCTGTACTAACAGCCCCTTCCTGGATTCCTACGTGTAGTATTTCAATAGTTACAAAATTCTTTCCCAGATCAAAATAATTCCACTAATTAAATTCAAGCAGAGTCTGGTCAGCGTTCAGGGGAAATGATTTCATTACAACTGATGGAAAATTAGGCCCAGAAAACTACAAAGCATATCAAACATTTAAGATTTCTCTGTAATTTCAATGCTGTCTGGGAATAAGTAGGTTTATTCTGATGATTTTTGAAGACTCAGTAATGAAAAGGGGTGCCTACTACCCTTAGAGCCTCTGACGCATCAAAGCAATGAGAAGAATAGAGCTTCTTGTGTTTTTATTTGCAGGAGTTTTATGTCGGACTGCCAGCTTACTCTACTACAGTGGAACTTTCTAACCCTTTCTCGCTGTCATCATAACTAGCATAAATGATATTTTTATGGGAAGTGAACCACTGAAATTTTCATGAAGACAAGTTAAAAGGAGTGAAGTTCTGCAAGGAAATAAATCTACAAATGATAAATTCTTCAGTAGTCTTTCCCTGGAAGTGTTAGAGATGTGATATACCAATTGTACTTTAATAATTTAAAAAGTGTCTCTACCCTCTCTTCACTAACTAATGCTTACCCTAGCAATTCAGGATCCCACTGCCAGAATACATTATTATAAAGTGATATTTTTCTCTTCTGAAGAGATACACAACCAGCCCAAAAGCTCTAAGTGCAAATCAAAGGCGCCTCTCTCAGAAAAAGAGGAAATCTCTCAAATTACCTTAAATTGGAAGAAAAAACCTTCAAGAAAAGGACATTAAGAGGAAGTAGACTTTAATCTGCTGCCTCAATATAAAATTCTGCCATTTTGGGCTCCAGTGCTTCACAAGATCAATATACAAAAAACAGCAGGGGATGATAAGTTAATAGTCCCTGGGCCCAATGTGAGGAAATAGGGAGAGAAAAGAATGAATTATGAGCTACGCTCAAGCTGTAAGACCTTAACAACTGAGAAAAATATTTTGATTTACAGTCCGCTTTACATTATTTGTTCTGGGACTGAATCAGTTCTACATTTTTCTTATGAACTTACTATACATTCTTACATAGGTAATCATTCTATATGTTTGCCCTGGACATATGGATTTTCTCAGCTCATCTCAGAGCAGAATATACTGTGATATGTTTATTCTTTACTACAATCATTTTGGATCCTATATAAACATCCATCAAAAAGGGGCAGAGAAGTTATTAAATGATGTAATTACGTCTTTGTTTGTGATTCAGAGTCCTCTCCAAACTAAGAGTAATAATTAATAATAATGGCTGTGTCAGGAGGTAAATGAGTTAAAATATATAAAGCCCTAGAACATGGCATGGGACATAGAAAGTGCCAAATAAATATTATCTATTCTTATCTATGGCTATTCCCATCTCAATATACTATCATCTTGTCTTATAGTCATTATATATTTATAGCACCAAAGCAACTTGCTTAATCTAATGATGAGATTAGACTCAACATCACGTGCAGTCTGACTTTGTTTTTTCCTGCTGTTTTTCCTGCCACAGTGCTTGATAAGTTGGGCAGGGAGTGAAGTGGGAAGAATAAAGGATTGATCATTTAAAGTGATGGTTTGCATTTTGTCACTAGCTGCCTCTGTTACTGTCTGCTACTCTCTCACGCCAGGACACTGCAGTTCCTTGTGTATAAAACGAGGCATAGACGGCGAGGGCTCCGCAGTGGCATTCACTGGTCACCCTGTACCAGATGCTGAAATAGCCATAGTGGAATAACCACAAATAGAAGATGCTGTCAGTCCCTACTAATCTCTTTTTATCTGAGGGGTTTTTGTTTGTTTTTAGTTTTTTGTTTTTGACCTTGCTATGAGAAGAAATGCCCAACGATTAGGGAAAATACAGCAGATACTTAGCAACTCAATGGGGATAAATTTATTTTACATATTATGATGCATTTTTTACATGACACAATGTTCCCTTTTTTCCTGGATGTCCCAGCATGTGGTAAATGGTGATAACTTCATTGCTGATGTTTGAAAGATTATGACTGATAAGGTCAGCCTTATGCCTTCGCATTTCTTTTGTTTCTACTTCACTCTCCTTATAAATAATTCATAGAACAAAATTACTGTCCCAGAAAAATACAGTCTGCTTCTATCAGCCCCTTCACACTTTATTGATCAGTGCATATAATTTTCAGTACATATCTATGGAATTTAGAAATGTAGCTTTTTCCTTTGTTCTATGGGACTTTAGAGGCACATTCGTCTAGCCAAATATTTGTATTTATAAACTCTATATTGCAAAAGCATTGTTTCTATGTAACCTATTTATGTTGTAAATCTCTTTGATGGTAAGAACAACTTTCATTGGATATCTATAAAAATGAAAAATAACTTTTATTCATTAGGTACTTATGAATGATCTCATTCATTTTATTTTTTGTCTTTATAACAATACTGTGAGGTAAGTATTATCATGTCCACTGTATGTGTTTAGAAACTGAGCTCACAGATAATAATTAATTTCCTCCAGGTGTTAGTGGTGGATGTGGGATTTGTATTATTTGAATTCTGCAGCTTTAGACAGCAGAGAGCCCATGCTGTCAATCATTAGACATGGTGTCACAATGGAATAGGCCTAGCCCAGACAAATGGAGTCCCTAGTCCATCCCAGGATACTAAAATCTGTCTTTCTATTATGACATGCCCCAGTAATTGACATTTTGATCTTTAAACTATCCTTCCAACATGATCCACTTGGAAGATTCTAGTTGATCTCTTTTTGTATTGTTCAACTAAAGAATTTATATAGACTTTAAATTATCTGGATGCTCCATCTTGTTATGAGTAAAGATTCCCTTTGAGGCAGAAGCTGAGGATTGCAGGAACCATCCCCAACTCGATGAGGACGAGGATGGTTAGCTAACCCACCATTAGCTAACCCACCATTGCTAAGCAGTGGATAGATGTTTCAGGGAAAGAAAGACATCCTTGAAATATGAAATGTTAGAATGTTAAAAAGCAATAAGAAAAATTTCCTAACAGCAGAAATGATGAAATGGGACAATTTAGGAATGATGGGGAAAGATAAAGAAATAAGAGAGATGAAATCACAATTTCAGAGCCAGGAACAATCACAACCAAATTAAAACCCTCTTACTCAGTTATTTCTTAATTGCCTCTTTAAAAAACATTTCAACAGATGTGCTCTGTGGAGGGTAAAAATATTAGAATATTTCCAATATTACTAGATGGATTACATATCTTTATATAAATATTTTGTGATTGTGGAAAGAAAAAAGTCTTTATAGCAATGAATATTTTAATTACAAAAGTGACTGAGAAATGGCCTGCCACTTTTCATTAAATAAACTCACTTGAACTTGATGTTTAGACTCATTTCTTTCTTGAGTAAACATCTTGATATTCAATAAAGTTTACATTTTGCTATATAATGTCTATTACAAATATTTCAATTTAAAAGAAGTCCTGGAAAATATTATAGACTCTTCCCCTTGCTCTTTAAAAACACATCCTTGCAGAAATTTTAAAATGTAATATGTTAAAAATTTTCTAAATCTTCAAGAGACAATAGAAAGTGAGTTATTTTTAGTACAACAATTCAATTTTTTTGAACAAGTAAAAATGCAAAACATTTCATAATTGTGAAAATGTGTTTTTTGTAAATAGAAATGGAATTTGGGGTGATGTGTAGATATAGTAATGGTATCAATTGTATCAATCAGATTAACAAATTTGTAAATCAAACTTCCTATACTAGGAAACACATTTAACTTATTAAATCAATAAATTGATTAACTAATTAAAATATAGTTTTATTCTATCAGGAAAATCTTTATATTTATAGTTGGCAACTTCTTGGATAAATGATACATAGAATCATACAATGTAATCTGCAGTTTTTTAAGTAAATAATAAAAGGAGTGCATCATACTTTTCTCAAATTTATCCATTTCCCCTTTTCTTCCTTTTTAATATTTAATTGGTTTTCCAGATAAGACTCTTTGTAAGTTTTAAAAGTATTATGTATGATACAGAGGCTAATCTCCAAGAAAATGAAGACTTTATTTATGCATTTGCATCCCTAGCTTTCTGTGTTTTTGATAAAGATTTTTAACATGTTCAGGGAAAAAAAAATATAGATTAGTTGTTACATTAGCTCACCTGGTCAATCTAACAAAATAGCTTATTGTGTTCCATTCACATTTTAAGCTTTGGAAATAGGGTTTAAAAAATTTTTCCAACTTTTGCATACGCTTGAAGACTCATGATGAAAGACAAATTTTGTCTCCGGTTAATCTTTTATAGAGTCCCTTTGGTGATCCATTTGTACACCTTCAGAATCCATTATAGGTAGAAGAGAATTTGCCTATTCTTTCATGGAATTCATATCCTATGACAATTTGTATTTAGTCACAGAAGCTCAAAAGATTTAAACCCAAAGGGAGGTTAAATTAACCTTTGTCAAACTTTTTTGGGGAGTGTGGGGCATTGAGATTAATTTTGTGCTCAGCCACAAAGCACGATTTTCTTTTCCCCCTTCCTCTGCTACCCCAGTGATAAGGGCTCAGGGAGGGTCTTGAGAAGGGTTTTCAAAGCCAGTGACTGGAGAAAGTTATCTGTAGAAGCAGAATGTCACATATAATCTGCCCAACCACACATCACCACTGCTCAGTTTATGGGAAGAGGATAATGGATTCTCAATATCTAAGGCTTTAATCACATTACTGACAACCATAGCCTCCCTGGATCACATAATATGTTGTGATCGTGATCATTGACTTTACAATGACAAGGTTCTAGGACATCTATAAATATCTGAAATGTTTGGTAACATTATTTGGTAATCCAATGCACAGCGGTTGACATTAATTTCATCCAGTCCCTTTTTCCCCCAACTAATCCAATTATCTTGGTATTATTACAAACCTGGGATCTGTGCATATTTGCTTTGTTGTGTGACTTGATTGATTGGAAGTGAGAAGAGTTAGGTTATAACAGTTAGTTACCTTTGCTACCTAAACTGTGGGCCAGAAACCAGCAACATCAGTAACTACCCTATGGGTAGTTCAGCCATTTAGGGGGTGCTCTAGGTGTGCTAAATTAGAATTCTAGCTCAATGGGATCTACAGGGATTCTTATGCACTTAGAAGTTTGAGAAATACTAAAATAGAGCAATAGGTCTCAGCCTCAGCTATAAATTACAATCATCTTGGAAAATACTAATAATTATGGTGTCTGGGCTTCACTCTGACCATTTAAGTGGAATTCTCTAGATGAGGCCTGGGCATCAGGTTCTTTTTTTTTTTTTAATCTCACTTTGGGATTCTAATGCATAGCTGGGGCTGAAAGCCATCATGCCTAGACCAGTAGCTTTATTTTATTAAATACTTACTGCAACTGTGTTCCATGCTGCTCCCTGCTAAGAGGGATCCCATCATGCATATGAAAGACTGAGCTTCTGACCTCACAGAAGCTCTAAGAAAGCCTAAGTTATTAAAAAGCCGCACCAACAACAAAAATCAGAAGTATTGACTTTGTATTATTATAAGTTCTAAGTAAACTTGGGGGAAACACTTATGACTGAAAAAATTATTGCCTACATAGTGAAAAAATGAAAAAACGGGATGAAGCAGAAGGCTGTGGGCCATTTTGGACAACTTTAATTGTAGGGAAGGAATACCACCAAGAACAGTAGGTACTGCCTTGCCCAAGGGCCTCCTGGCCAGGAGGTGCCCCCCACTACCACACACACACACACACACACACACACACACACATACATACTGAAAGTGGTTGTATGCACCTAGAGTGTGCTGCTGAGAACATTCCCTAATTTATCTTTCTGGAAGATGTATTATCTCTTACCTTCATCAGCCCAGAGGCAAGCATTGTTTTCTAGTTTGCACTAAAGCATCGTGTGAGTTTGCAGTGGCTCTGCCCTCAACATTCTCTGGCCCTGGTTGCCCCATTTCTCTTATTGGACCCTGTGGCATTCTGACTATAGTGTGACAGTTGGGTAAAGGGTTGCCTAGGACGAGGATGAGCAGAACTTTTTATGGAGCCTTCAATTCCTTGTCAAGGTTTTAGATTTATTTTAAGAACAGAAGAAAACCACTGATAACATTATTTACATTCCAATTGCATTCTGATTTACATTCTTAAAGACCTGAGAACCTGATGGGATTAAATTACAGTAGAATATAGTGGGAGATGTGGAGAATTTATTGAGTTAATTACAGTAATTCAAGTGAGATGTAGTAGTAACTTGGCCCTCAGTCTAGGAGAAACAGTATGGATTCAAGACAGTTTTAACCAGCTGATACCTTATCCAAACAAAAAACAAACAGAAACTCCTCATTGACAGCCATCGACCTCTGAAACTGTGCAATCAGAAATATGAATTCAAAATTTATAAAAAATAAAATTCTGAAAATGGTTTTGGCATCACTGGAAAGTCCGTTCTAGAAAAGTGTTCACTTAATATATATTAATTCCTATTTCCTCCCACCAGGGAATATTGCCACATAAAAGGTTACCAGATATAGACGGTCCAGTCCCTTGTCACTGTCAGCCAATATGCTGAGATGGGGATAGTCCTCCAAACTTTGTCAGAAGGCCAGCAAATCTGGAGAACAGTGAGAGTAGCTTCTCCAAAACCGTTCAGTTCTTTCATTTCCCAAACCACAGTTTAATACATAAAGGTTCAAAGCAAAGACCATATTAACCCTTATTGTAAATAATAATCAGCACAACTCAGGGACCTATTACAACATTTCCAATTCAAGAGTTGATTTCCAAAATCAATTCCCCTAAACTACTCAGGATGGGCATCTTTAGGGTGGGAGCTAAATTTATAAAACAGTAAGAATGGGAGATGGGGGTGAAGGTCATCTACGACCTAAAATGACCAGACCAGCTGTGTCACATCAGCCTTAGCCTGACTGACTCCATCAGATTCTCAGTACCTGTGCTCTCATTGACAAGTTTCTTTTTTTAAATGATTACTGAATCAATACTTTCAAACTATTCTTAGAAAACTATATATGGAAAAGAGAGGAAGGAAATGTAAGATCGCCCCTCAATCCCTTCTCTGGCCTGGTGCTCTCGGTAAGGGGAAACATGTGAGATGAGGTTGGACAGATTTTATAGAGCCTCAATGCTTTGCTGAGGGTCCTTGGAAAACTGTTGTGTCATGTTGGGGAAGATGGCACCCATAATCTACGTTATTGGAACAGCACGAGAAATACAGAAGCAGCCTCATCAGAGGTCTCCACTTCTTGTGCGAACAGAAAACCTGTTCTTAGTTTCCCTTTATGTCCTGAAATTGAGGGTCTGGTTAAATAATTCTCTAAAAATATTAAAAAAAAAAAAAAACAAGTAGTACTTTTTCCTCCCAACTTCTTTTCCCCACTGCCAAATAATTCCTCCTCCTCCTCTTCTTCTCCTTCTTTTTCTTCTTCTTCTTCTTCTTCTCCTTCTTTTTCTTCTTTTTCCTCTTCTTCTTCCCCTTCCCCTCCCCCTCCCTCTCCTCCTTCTCCTCCTCCTCCTCCTCCTCTTCTTCTTCTTCTTCTTCCTCTTCCTCTTCCCTTTCCCCTTCCTCTTCCTCTTCCCCTCCCCCTCCCTCTCCTCCTCCTCCTCCTCCTCCTCCTCTTCTTCTTCTTCTTCTTCTTCTTTTTCCTCTTCTTCTTCCTCTTCCTCTTCCCCTCCCCCTCCCTCTCCTCCTTCTCCTCCTCTTCTTCTTCTTCTTCTTCTTCTTCTTCTTCTTCTTCTTCTTCCTCTTCCTCTTCCTCTTCCCTTTCCCCTTCCCCTCCCCCTCCCCCTCCCTCTCCTCCTCCTCCTCCTCCTCTTCTTCTTTTTTTTTATGAGACACTGTCACCCCTGGAGTACAGTGGCACAATCAAACTCACTGTGGGCTCAAACAATCCTCCTGCCTCAGCCTCCCAGTGGCTGGGACTAGAGGTGCATACCACCACTCCCAGATTTTTCTTTATTTATTTTTTATAGAGACTAAGGTCTTACTATACTGCCCAGTCTGGACTTAAACTTATAGCCTCAAGTGATCCTCCTGCCTCAGCCTCCCCTATAGCTGGGTCTACAAGCATACGCCACCACACCTGAATAATTTTTAAACAGTTTTTTTTGTAGTGATGGGGTCTCACTGCCTAGGCTATGCCAAGGAAATTTTTATAGCCTGATTCATGTTCTCTTTTTCTGTACATCCACAACCACATGAGCACCGGTACGGACTTAATAACTACATTTTCCTTTTCTTTCACTCACATTTTAGGTTCCTCATATTTCATATAAACCATTTTCTAATAAAAAGTAAAAATTGCCTTTGCTAACGAAGGACTTTGTCTTTCAAATTTAAAGTACACTTCCTGGGGGTGGGACACAATTAGAATGGGGACTATACCTTACAAACGCAAGCATTGTAACCTAATTCTTTGTACCCTCCAATTAACCTGAAACAAAAAATAAATAAATAGGGTGTGGATACTGAATCAAATCATGGCCCAACATTTCTCTGTTATTTGTACATTTCATTGGTCCTGCAGGTCCAAAGAAAAATCTAATTTGATATTTACTTCGTATTTAATATTTCTTTTCTCCTTAGTCCCTTGAGAAGGGAACTGTATTTTATTGTAAACCTGATAGTTATCGGGAGAATAAGAAATTTTAAAGGAAATCTCTGTGGTTTTAACCCATAGTATAAGCTAATAATGTAACATTCTTTATTAAAAATCAGCATTTATACATGGAATTAGAACTTCCTACGGGATAATCCTGCTGGAAAGGCAAGTATGACTGTGGAAGTAAAACTAAAGCATAAAGCACAGATATTTTTTTCAAGTGGATAGAAAACGGGGCATTGTCATTTGCTTTGAAAGGACAGGGATGGGAAGAAAGTGAGACATTGTTCCATGTTACAGCCTAATGTTCGATTTATTTTTATTTTTATTTTTTATTTTTTGTAGAAACAGAGTCTTATTTTATCACCCTTGGTAGAGTGCCGTGGCATCACACAGCTCACAGCAACCTCCACTTCCTGGGCTTAGGTGATTCTCTTGCCTCAGCCTCCCGAGTAGCTGGGACCACAGGTGCCCGCCACAATGCCCGGCTATTTTTTTGTTATAGTTTGGCCGGGGCTGGGTTTGAACCTACCACCCTTGGTGTATGGGGCCGGCGTCCTACCCGCTGAGCCACAGGCGCCGCCCACTAATGTTAGATTTTAAAGAAGCCTTCTGACTGCTTTTCTGTTTTTTTCAATCTCCAATTTGGTCTACAGCTTTTTGAGCCTCATAGGTAAGAAGTTGGACTTCTGTAGATTTGTGAAATACTTGAAGTTAAGTTTTGTCTTCAATGTGAATAAAAAAGGATGGAGTAATTTCTAGCCTGAAGTCTTAAGAAAATTTATCAAATATGTGTATATATCTCTCCATAGCACATAGTGCAAAATAGGGTTAGTACAATGTGTTGAATCATCTCACAGGGGTCCTCAAACTACGGTCCGCGGGCCACATGCGGCGGTGTGAATTGTATTTGTTCCCGTTTTGTTTTTTACTTCAAAATAAGATATGTACAGTGTGCATAGGAATTTGTTCATTTTTTTTTTTTAACTATAGTCCGGTCCTCCAACAGTCTGAGGGACAGTGAGTTGGTCCCCTGTTTAAAAAGTTTGAGGACGCCTGAAAGAGTTTATTACCTGGACGTGCACAGAAAATACATTGTGACATTTGATTTGTTGTCCCTTCCTTCCTTCCTTCCTTCCTTCCTTCTTTCCTTCCTTCCTTCCTTCTTTCCTTCCTTCTTTCCTTCCTTCTTTCCTTCCTTCCTTCCTTCCTTCCTTCCTTCCTTCCTTCCTTCCTTCCTTCCTTCTCTGTCTCGCCTTCCTCTTCTTTTCTTCACAGTGATACAATAGTCCTAGGTATAGTTCTTTTCTATCAAAACTAACTCCCTAAAACAAACAAACCGAAGAAAGTGGTACATAAATAGGTGAAAACTTTGGACAATATAGTTTTACAAGAGAGATGTAAAGCGTTGTCTTACTTGTTTATAGCAGAGAAGACACGCTTGGAGGACGTACTCTTTCATAGCTATTATTTTTTAACCCAGGTGATCTTGGCTGTGCCCATTTCTCTTTACTCCAGTTGCCTCATTTGTTCAATAAATATATATGATCCATGGGATGATTGAATTTCATAATATGCATCTACTTATCTCTGTCTATATTTACATGCTTGGAAAGCTCAGAAAGTGGATAAATAAACTGTCCTATATCTCAATAATGAGCTATTATTCAGCACTAAAGAGAAATGAGCTATCAGGCCATAAAAAGACACAGAGGAAATGTAAATGCATGTTACTGGAAGAAGTCAACATGGAAAGGCCGCATGATTCCACCTGTCTGACATTCTTGACAAGGCGAAAGTACAGAGACAACAAAAGATTAGCGATCGCTAGGGATGGGGGAGGAAGGGGCGAATAAGCAGAGAAGAGGATTTTCAGCACTGTGGAAATCCTCTGCATGAGGTTAACCTGGTGGAAACATGCCTTTATACATTTGCCCAGCCCATAAAATGTACAACACCAAGAATGAGCCCCAGGGCCAACTATGACTTTGTATGCTGCTGCTGTAGGAACGTAGGCTCGACTGTAGCCAGTGAGCCTGCCTCTGTAACTCTGGTTCAGAATCGACAGCGGGCAAGGATGAACGTGTGTGGGGACAAGGGTACAAGGAGACCCTCTGTACTTCCCAATCCATTTTTCTTTGGACCTAAAACCCTCTAAAAAATCAAGTTTATTAACTTTACAAATGTTTGTAAGGGTGACTGGCACAGAGTAAGCACATATCAGCTATTATTGTTAATACGGACCATGTTATAAAGTTAGTGAACAAAATCTCTGTTGAAGAATATGGCAAATCACGAAAGACCTGTATCCTTTATTTATAGTTTTTTTTCTGAAAGAGATATGGCAAGCCAGGGTATAAAATGTGGAGAGAATGGGACAGAAAGAGAGAGAAGGAGGCAGGGAGAGAGGGAGAGAGACTGCACAATTGATTCAGCCCTGCTTCACTTTTCTGAATGCAGAAAATACCTCACCTTGGAACCCTTTGATATGAGTAACAATGCAGGTAACATTTGGTCCAGCAACGTGCCTTCTTCTGCGGTGACAGGCCCATTTACTTTCTGCAACTATGCCCCAGATTTAAAGACTGGAGTCTCTGACTCTGTTTCTTAGTTTCGTCACTGCTGCTGATATTGGGGTGTGGCGTCCCTCCATTTCTGTCTAAATTTCTTGGTCTGCTCTTAACTCCCTTGCCCTCCAGGTCTTACATCTTTAGATTAAATCTTTCAAATGTTCACTTCCTGAAAAAGGTCAGTTACTCTGCACGAATAGGTAATGAATGGGTCCTTGGGGCAGATTCATTCTATCCAGGGTAAAAGAAATGATGGAAGAAAAATCCACTCATTGAGCTAAATGGACCAAATGGGGGCAACATGTAGAAAAGATTTCTTCTTACATTTTATTTTTGTCATGTGGAAGTTAGAAATTATTTGAAATGTGGTGAATCTAAAATACTTTCATGAATGTTAAAAATCATTTACTTTCAAAGTTGCCTTGGGACTGCAATACAATTTTAAAATTTAAACATCTCTTTTTCTCTCTTAAATTTCTAACTGTGTCTGTATTACCATTCTTATCTGAAATAAGATGCCTCCAGTCAGACCAAATGTTTACTACATAATTTATATGTGCAAAGGTTTATGTTTTGTACTCTCTCTCATGTAGAAAGACAAAGGAAGCACCCAGTATGATGATGCCCATTTTAGAGATATGGAAACTGAGTCTTAGAGGTAAAATTACTTGAAGCCACTTGATAATTATATGGTGATACTCTGGCTACCTCCAAAGAGAGCCTCTTAATTATGTTACCACTCTTCCCCACCATGGACTTTGAAGAAATTGTTATAACTTCTATAAAAGATGAATAAGAAGGATGCTATACAATTTTTCAAAGAGAAGTGTAATTCTAGCCAGCAACATTTCCTTTGATGAGCCGCCAGGAAATTCAAAAGTACCAATTCAATACCTTGTTAACGGTTTCCACGTAATCTCACTGCTTGACTTGATATTGACTTGCTTTTTATCATATTGGAACTCCAATGGAGAGTTTTGAATTGTTGAAATAACATCACCATATGGATAATTACTAGATGTGCTATTTTTGCAACTATTTTGAAGTGAAATAATTAGATGCAGTGTACAACTTACTTGTTTTATCTGTCTTTGATCTTGCTCTATAGGTCTTATAAAAAAATTAAATGAAATTGCACTATTAAAAACCCATAGAATAGATTATAAGTTTTCACTGATAAATATTCAGGGGAGTGCCTTTGAACTATAACCCCGAATTAGAGGAAATAATCATTGCATTATATCATCGTGCTGAACTTATACCGGATTGCCTCTCCTTTTATCAAGTCTCTTTGTAAGGCAGCCCCACCCCCCCAAACTGGAAGAAGTGGAGGCTATTCCTCCATGAATTGGATCTGAGCTGATCATGCAATTAGCTTTGGCCAGTAGAATGTGTCAGAGGAAAGCAGCGATACTGTCCTCTTGTTCTTTCTATACTCTACGGTAGCCATGAAAAAAAGCCTGGGCTAGTTTGCTAAAGACGGAGAAACCATGTTGAGCAGAAAAGAGCCAGTTGAACTAGTATTTTATACCAGCTGATCCTTAATTGACAGGGTAGCTGACCACCAAGGCATGAAGCTTGATCAAAAGAACCAATCAGCTGAGTCTAGCCCAAATAACCAACACACAGAAGCAACTAAATAAATGATTATAATGTTATGCCCTTAAGATTTGGTTAGGGAAAGGGTAGTTGTTACTCAGCAAAGTGGACACATCTGGGTTCAAATCCCAGTTTCAGGACTTGCTACTTGTGTGACCCCAGGCAAGTTAATGAGCCTTCCATTGACAGATTGTAAAATGGGAAGGAAGTGCTGATGACCAAGGCTGTTCTCAGCTATTTGCAATTCTCCTCCCAGTAGGTTATACCATCCCCTGGGCTTCTTAAAATTAGATGTGACTAGCCTTGTCCAAATAAATGTCAGTGGAAGTCTGTAAAAGTACTTGAAAAATTCAAAATATTTCTTTTTCCAAGAATTGCAATGTTCCAGGTCAGGAAAGTTCATCATCTTTTGTCCTAAAACAAGGAGAATATGCTTTGGAATCCCATTTTACCCACAGTGGTCACTGAAATTTTGTGTTGTTTATTGCTGTTGGATTTCCAGGTTGCTGAGTCCTAAAATATTGGAGTAGTTGTCTTCTTGCTTAGTGCTTGGGGTGCTCTTTGCATTCTTCATTCTTCAGAATGACCAGGCAACCCAAAGCAAGGCTAATGTGAAACCATGTTTATTGAGAAGGAAAAAGGTAGGTTTACAGAGTAAGAGCAGGATATAAGTTTCAAAGTAAGATTATTTCGCCATAGACAGCGAATGGGCCTCCATTGTACAATAAAGACCCTAACTATGGTGAGGGTTCTGTTTTGTAATGCCCGGATTGGGACTACCTCGTGGTTCAGAGTTCACCCTGGAAGCAGATGCTGTGCATGCACACTTCCCTTGAGTCCCTCTAAAGGCCCGTTGTGGGGGTGTGGACCACGAGGAAGATTAAAGCTAATGACATGATAGCCTTTGGGCTAGTCTAAGGCCCCTTCAAGACTCAACTGTGCCTATGGGCATTAAGTTCCTTGTGTTCTTTTGTAGTTGGCACGATAAGTTCTGATTGGTAGATCTGTAGAGTGTGGCTTCCTCCCCAGGCTTGAGCAATCACTCAAGAAGGGGCTAAGATGAGATGGGGGTCTGGGGGCCCTGCCTTTGTCCTTTTACCCTAGGAGAGCCAGATTTCTAGCTGTCTACCTAACATTACCACTGTAAGCTCTAGCCTATAGTGATTGATCCACAAATGAATAGTATTCTCTTCAAAACCTGTGGTTTGACAATATACAGAGAGTGCCAAAAAGTGGTATACACAATTTAAGAAAGAGAAAAACTGTATTAAATTTGTAAATCTCAAGTCACGTTTGACTTCTACCATTTCAAGAGGTTCTCAGTGTGACTCATAGTCATCTTTTGTTATTAGTATATATTGAGCATAACAATATCAATACCATTTTTTCCTTTCTTAAAGTGGAAATTTTTGTACAGAGGGTACACATTTTTTAGTACCCTCTGTATATTAATATATAAACCTCTACACACAGTGTATAGAGCTGGCACAGCTAATGTATCCAATATTAAGGAATATTATTACTGTCTTGCCATATTAAAAAAAATACTCAGGGGATAGGATATAAAGGTTTTCTTTAAAAAAATAATTATCTTCTTAATTGATATTCATGCACCATTTTAATATCATCCTACAATAAATCAGGGCTTAAAACATTGTTTATCTGTTCACTGTACCAAGAAAATGCAGTATAATTGGAGTTTAATATTATTTGCCTCATTTTGAACTGATAAACTTAATGCAATATTAGTTCTTCCATTTTTTAACTAACAAATAATTTTAAAATTATCTTAGGGAGTTGAGGATTATGATTAATATATATTTATAGGATTTTCCAGTGTTTGTTTTAGATTACTTTGTAATTTATCATTGTCACTGTGCAGTAGCACTTCAGAAAGATCTGGATGTGAAGGTGAATATTTACTGCATATTTGTATAAGTCTTCAAAAAGACAAGCTATTAACAGGCTACCTCGGTTGACACAAGGTTCTAGTTTGCCTGGCATTTAAAGTGTCAACCTCTCATACCTGACTTGTGAAAGACAGGTGCGCACTATGTACCCATGAGTTGTGATAACAAGGGGGCCGATTTTAGTACAGTAAGGGAAAGGATGGTATAAATCATAGAATTCCGTGATGGTAGAGAAAAGGCAATCTCGGATTAGTGTTGTCCCTCCAAGGGGAGGAAGTTTCTTGGGGTTTTTTGGCCAGAGCTGGATATGAACCTGCCACCTCTGTTATATGGGGCTGGCGCCCTATTCCTTTGAGCCACAGGCGCAGTGTTTCCTGACAATTGTCACTGCTTGGTGGGAGGTGTTGCTATCAGCATCTAGCGAGTGGGGGCCTGGGCTTCTGCGCTAAACATCCTCCAAGGCAAAGAAATGATCTGTTCTAAGACGTTAACAGTGGCACCCTTGAGAAATCCTGGGCAGGAGCCTAGAACCCGCCCCTGAATGTTGTCAAGTGGAGCTGTAAGAAAGGCCACCTGATTCTTACATATAAAACGCCTTTCAGTATGTGAACAACAACAGCAGTGATACGTTAATTGCTGGGCGTTTGTTATGTTATAGGCAGAATCGATTTTCATTTCATCCTCACAACCACACTAGAATTCTCAAATTCTTTCATTTTATGGTTTTCAAGATTAGATAGAGGTCCAGCATTTCACAAAACAAAAAGCCGGAAATCATGAGGGGTTTCTGTGGATTTCTGTGCAGCCCCTTTGTTTGGGGTGAACTTCTCTGGTGTCCATTTGTCCTCCTCCCTAACTGAGCAAGAGGCAGACACAAAAAGATGGCAGCTGGAGAAGCTGGGTCCAAAGGAGATATTTTCTAACATCAGCATTCTTGAATTCTTGACCTGGCACATTGGGGCAGAAAGGTGCACAAGGCTTGCTGAAAGCTCGCTGCAGTTTCTAGGGACCTGGTGTGGAACTCATGGGGTCACACAGTCAGTTTGTCCTGGAAATGGATGCTCAAGCTGCAGTCAGACAAATGACCCTGTCCTATGTCCTCCAAAGCTTTTTGTGAGGTCAATAGCGCCAGGCTGTAAACCAGTTGCTCTGTTTTTATTCTGTTTCTAATCGGGTGCCATGAAACATGGCAAGAAATAAAGAGAAGGGGGGAGGTGGGATTTGGTTGCGTGGGGAAGAGATCAGAATTCAGCCTGAAGAAACCAAAAGAGAAATATAAAATCGTAGGTTAGTTTAACACACACTTCCTAAGCATCTACCATGTACCAGTTTCCATGTTCGATGCTGGGGATGGGCACAAAAACAAAATAGGATGCAGTCTGGTCCACAGGTTAGTTCTTTTGTTCAATGGACATTATTGAGTTCCTTCTACTTGGCCAACATAGCCTGAGGCACAGCCTAGAATAAGACAGAGATAGCCAAGTAAAGCTTGCACAATATGGTAAGTAAAGTGAGAGAGGAAAAGCCAGGGTGTTAGGGGAGCATGCTAATAAAGCTTCAATCTAGTCTGAGGGTGAGGTACGGGTGGGGCAAAATAGGGCAGGCTGCAGGGGGCAGATGCTGCCCAAGAATTTTGCATTAATACATGAAGAAACAGTCCCTTCTGCCGGGGGCAAGGTGAAGGGTTCTGGATGTTTCAACATCCCTTATTTCATTCCTTAACTCTACCCAACCTCTTTACATCATCCTTTCATTAAAGTCTCTTCTCTTGAATTATCTGGGAGAAATTCTGTT
>CAUYRH010148909.1:0-10100 GCA_963574655.1 Perodicticus potto
AGTTGGGAAGCCTCCTGACATGCAAGCTAATAAGCCTTCAGGGATCCCAAGGAGACAGATTCAGACAGCTGCCTGTTTTTGTAAATAAAGTTTTATTGAGATTTACTCATGTTCATTCATTTACATATTATCAATAATAGCTGCTACTACCCTGTAACAGCAGAAATGAATAGTCATGACAGAGATTGTACTTATGCCCTACAACACCAAGAACACTTACTCTCTGGCTCTTGGCAGAAAAATTTTCTGCCTCCTGCCTCCTGCCTCCCAGCCTTCAAGTCAGAAACAGCCATCTGGAGCACTGGAGCAGAGACAACTATGCCTGCTGTGCCCGGTCTGAGTTCTTGATCTGCATAAATCGTGAGCAAATAAATGGTTGCTTGATAACATGACTTTTGAAAATTATTATGCAATCAGAGTGCCTAGAACGCAGGTGAATACAATGCTTGGGAAAATTCAAACTTATGTTTGTTAAAGCACTAGAAGATCTAACTTTCTTCTTTCTTCCCATTCCTCCATCCCCTCACACACACATCCATTCATACCTTTGTAGTCTTCAAATTCCACCAAAGGATAAGGACCATGACCACATAGCTTCCCCTTAGCATTTGAGTATGAAGTTGTATTTCCCTTTTAGAAAGCAAGTATTAGTTACAGATTAGCCTGAAGAAATAAGAATGTTTTGCCCATGTAAGAAAACTTTAGTTTCAACTGCTGTTTTCTGATCTCCCAAACCATGAAATCTCATTTTACAGTTACTTTTTGTTTCTTAATCACTGTAAGAATCTCTAATGGACAAGTGACAGCCTCCAATCTCATAGCACTGTTACTTGTGGCTGATTTTCATGCAGATAGAAATGTCATTACAATACTCAGAATTATGTTCTATATTTTCTCCTTTTGCCATTCATCAAAATGAAAGGTTTTCCTGAAAAGTATTAAAGGGCATGCAATAAAATATATTCTGATGCTCCCTCTGAAATGTTTTAAGCATTTATTAAAAATAGGGCAGTTTGAGGTGAAAGGTCAGACAGTAATAATCAATTTCTTTACTGCTGATGTGATTTGTATTAAACATTTATCATTTGGCTGTCATTTCAGAGGGCTCTGGAAATCATTTTTCTTTTTCTACATGTCATTTTGCAGTTTCCAACTGTCCAGCAGCAACAAACATCACACCTCCCTCCTTCTATGTTTTATAGTATTTTATGGACTTAATTTTTCTGAAGTTCTGTGTCATGAGAAATTATACAATGGATAGACATTTACGACATACAAGTGCTCATACAGTTTTTTGTACGTTCTAGAGATTATAGTATAGTTTTCTTTGATTCAGATTATAACAAAATATGGAGAAGTTGGATATGTTTTCTCATTTTCTTCAGCTTCTCTTAGTCAGCTTAGAGGAAGAAGGACTGGAAAAGTGTTCCTAGAAAGCTTATTTTGAATCTGCCCTTTCTCTCTGAGTTTATCTTTTATTCCTGTGAGATAAGGGTGAAGAATTCAGGGTGGGTGTGGGAGAAGAGGAGAGATGAAATAAACAAGAGAGCGACAGGTAACACGGACACACATTGACATGTGCACAGATGTTTAAATTTGAGTTGTCCGTTAGAGTTTCTGGGAATACCTCACGGTGCCAGCATTCTCCTGCCTATTTCTTGTTACCCATAATGCCTGGTTATTGATTTGCTCTGTGGCTCTGAGAATAATGTAAGTTAACTGCAGGAGGCAGGTCAGCACGGTGAGAGGAACAGGCTTTGGTTTCACATCTCACAAGCTCTGCATCTGAGCTCTGCTCCTTTTTAGATCCTACTGTTTGGTGAGTTGCTTCAGTTTTCCTCGATTTCTGTAAAATGGGGATGGTACTGCCTACCTCATAGGGTCCTTGTGAAGATTAGGTGAGATACAGTTGTGTTGGTATCATGCTGTGGGTGGAAAGTGTTTATTATTTTAAAGTCACGGTTAGACAAGTCCTTGTTCTCCTATTTTGTGTTACATCGTCCAGAAGTTGAAACCATTTAAGTTTCATTTCCTTAAAACACACTTTCTGGGATAAGCATTAAGGAAAATATGAATGTTACCTGGGAAGTGCCCCTGTCCACCTTCAGGGGCATGGATTTGGAGAGCGGATTAGTTAGCTCCTGCACAGGGTGATGTGACCCTGAACAGCGTGAATGTTTCCATTGATGGAAGCACAGAGAGGGCGCAAACCGGAGAAGCACAGCCCTGATCCTGTGGCACCTGAGGACCTGGAGGGGAGCGTACTGAGAATATCCAGGGAAGAGATGCCAAGAAAATTGCAGCTGTTTAAAAGTGTCCTGTGTAGCAGGTATTACGGACACTGTTGGTACTCCACCCAGTTCCCACTGTATTCCTGTTTAACTTTCACGTGGGCCCCTTTCCTGTATGATTTTGATTCTACCAAACAGCACTCATAGCTTATCTTTGGAGGATTTCCCTTAGACTGCTGGAGCCACTTTGTACTCACAAATGTCCACAAAGTGCCTGGAGACTATGGTGGTTAATTTTATGTGTGCAAAAGGCAAAGGGAATACAGAATGAGTAATGGAACAAGGTAGAGATACCAACTACAACTGTGTAACCAGTCACAGAAATGAGAACTATGATTGTCAGTAGTATTTCCTAATTTTGTTACGAATGCCTATATATGTGTATGTATACTCATATATGTGGCAAAAATCATTGTTTTCTTCCTTCTTGTGTAACAGAGACGCCCTGACGTTATGTCATAGTATGTAGTTATTGCTAGTTTTATATCATACTATTTCAGTATTTCATGGAAAAGAGTGAACACCTCAATGACTTCAGGGAAGAGGTTGGTGTATTTTCAGTTGTACAGCCTTGTTATTACCTTTATTTGGGGATTAAGTATGGTTTAAGGAGACACATATGGGTGCAAACTTGAGAAGGGCTGGATTTCTGATCATTAATTTTATGTGTCAACCTGACTAGGCCACAGGGTGCCCAGATGTTTGTTAAACATTATTCTGGGTGTGTTTGTGAGGATGTTTCTGGTTGAAATTAAAATTTGAAGCAGTAGACTGAGTAAAGAAGACTACTGCCCTCCCTAGCGTGTGATCCTATATGATCCATTGAAGGCAAGAATAGAACAAAGAGGCTGAACAAGGGAAGATCTACTCACACTATCTGTGAGCTAGGACCTCGGTTTTCTTCAGCTTTCCTTCCACTCAGGCTCAGACTGATGCTACACTGTTGGCTCTACTGGGTCTCCAGCTTGCTGATGGCAGATCTTGGAACTTTGCAGGTCACCATATGAGCAAATGCCTTACAATAAATACCCTTCTTTCTGTATGATATATAGTTTATATGACAATAACAATTTATCTATCTATCTTCTACTGGTTCTGTTTTTCTGGAGAACATAGACTAATACAAGGACCCTTAGTTAATGACTTATGGTTCTCCCTAACCCTAACCCTACCCACAGCCCTAACCTAACCCTAAACCTGACAGCTATAAGCTATGGTTTATCGCCAGAGTCCGTATGGTATCACTCTGGCCCCTGAACAATGTTGCATAAGATTTGACGTTTGTCCGACGTCCGACTCTTTCCCTCTCCCTGTAGGGCTTGTCAGTCTCCCCGGGGGCCCCTTCTTAATAAATCACTTGCACACAAATCCTTGTCCCAGGGTCTGCTTCTGGGGAAACTGACCAGAGCCTGAGTAAAAATAAAGTTTTCTATAATTAAACAGAACTGGAAAAATACATTTTAGAAAGGGAACATCATTTCTCTAGAGAGAAAAAAAAAATAGACTGACAAGGTGGGGATGTTGAAGGATGAGGGCGTTGTCTACAAGGGGACTTTGAAAGAAAGTAGTTCAGCTGTCCTGCTTGCATGGACATATAGTAAGAGAGAAGCAAGCAGGAAAAAAGAGGTGAGACTAAACAACATACAGGATCAAACAAAATTCTCCATGGAATTTTGTCTTATAGTCTCCCCAATAGGGATGTCTCTCATTCTGTTCTACATTACTTGCTATAATGTAGAACATTATTTTTAACCTTTGTCTGCTATAAACATAGCCCAGAACTGCTAGCATTGAGAAAGGTAAAGAAAATAGGAAGTGGTATCTGTTGTGGGGTGTCCTGGAGCAAAACTATTTCCATAAGGAGAACCATAAACTGGACTAATTCATTAGACTGAGGAATGCTCAGATAGAGACGATTGTGGGAAATTCATGCTGCACTGTTCACATTCCCAGAGCCTTCTGGGCAGGAGGTAAGTGTCCCATAACTCATCAGGTGGAACTCTAAATGCTTTATTTCAGTTGTAAGGACTGAGTGAACCCAGCTGACATCTGGGCTCTGCTTGTTTCTCTGTTACACTGAATGGTCTATAGTTAGCTCTGTGGGAAGCAAAGATTTCTGGTTCTTTAACCTCAAAGTGTTTCATTTCACCTATGTTTTTCACTGGCACACCCTGAGAAAAAAAGTTAAAAATAGGAAAGAATGGAAAATTCACTTATTGACAGACTGGGGGAGAGGTAAGAGAGGAAGGTGCCTGGAAATACCCCCTTTCACATGAAGGAGAAAGAAGAATGGATTTAATTACCATTATTAGAACCAATTAAGCCTAATTCTGCTCTTCAGAACTAAAGGCCATTTTGTAGGGTTTCAAAATCTTGCAAACCAAGGTAGAAAGGAGAACTTCCTATAAACAATCAGTCTTTGCCATTTTGGAAAGGATGCAGAAGGGGGAGATATTGGTGGAGTCCAACAGAAAGAACGTTCCCAGGATCCCTGTATATTTGTACGCTTCCCAGTTCTAATCATTCCCCAGTTCTCCATCCGGCCATTGGGCAATTTCTCTTCTCCAATCTACTTTAAATGGTTATCATAAAAAATCATGTCAGAGAACAAATGGATGGATGAGTTCCACATCATAACTACTCAACAGGGTGGTTAGCAGATATTTAATAGTTTCCAATGGCATTACTGATTTTTGCTCACCCTCAAAGTTGGCCATAGACCTGTAGCTCCCTTTTTTCTCCTAAAAGTCTGTTCTTGTCTTTGTCATAAATGAGCTTACTCATTTGAAGAAATATCTATAATCCATATCCACATTGATATATCTTAGTTTGGTGCATAGTCTACAAATTTCTTAAAACAGATGACAGAAATGAAAGCACAGACCAACAGTTGCTAAGTGCACATGACTGAAATTTCTTCACTAAAGATTAATTTCTTTGGGTTATTTAAAAAACATCTGATAAACTGTGAATATCTCTTGTCAGGAAACATGTAGCTGATATGCTGTCTTTTCATCTGTGTTCCAACAAAGCTGCAATCCCTAACCTCTGAGCCACAGACAGGGAACAGTCTAGTAGCAAGAAAACAAGCTCAGGGATTCCATTGATTCTGCATCATGGTGAGTCATATAGTTATTTCATTATATATTACAATGTAGTGATAATAGAAATTAGATGCACAACAAATGTAATGCCATTGAGTCATCTTGAAATCATCTTCCCACCCCCTCCCCCCATCCTCCTGGTTCATGGAAAAATCGTCTTCCATGGTGCCAAAAATGTTGGGGACTGCTGCAATGAAGAACATGACTAATTATTCATGGCATTTCTTCCCACCATGTCCAAATGGAGACTCAGAATCCTCCTCGACACTGGATACCACAAGAAAATGAGCAGAGTTGGGATTCGAGCACAGCCTGTTTGTAATTTTTATTCTAGAACTTTTCACCTCTTAACCCTGGGGTATAGGTGGGTTTTCATGTTCTTATCACATTATAGCTAGCTAAGAGGCTTTCACAACGGGAAGAAAATAGACAATATGATAAGTTTTGCCATGAGATGGGTAGGAAGTTTCAAAGTACTCTATAATTTGTAATGGTCTAATGGCAGAAAGGCATTGTAAAGGGAAAAGAGGAAGTCTGGAAACAAATTGCCATTACCTCTTACTTTAGAGTTAGTATGGTATCCATTGGGTATATGTGGCTACTGAGCATTTGAAATGTAGATAGCCTCAATTTAGATGTGCTATAAGGGTCAACCGTAACACTGAAATTTGAAGGAGTAAAAAAACTAGGTAAAATACCTTGTTAGTTATTTTTATATTGATTACATATTGAAATCATAATAGTCTGGATATATTGGGATAATTAAGTTTAATTTCACTGTTTTTTTTTTTTTTGACTTTTTAAAATGTGACTACTAGGGTGGTACCTGTGGCTCAAAGGAGTAGGGCACTAGCCCCATATGCTGGAGGTGGCAGGTTCAAACCCGGCCCCAGCCAAAAACTGCAAAAACAAATAAATAAATAAAATAGAATAAAATATGACTACTAGCAAATTAAAATTACTTGCATCCTTTATTGATTTCCATTGTGTGGCTCTGGTCTGGGGAATGGGATTTTTACCTGGGTCCCAAGATCTCTGAAAGTATTTTTTATTTGGGTTTTAGAAGACTGGACATTTTATGAAATTGTATGCTCTGTGTTATGCTGATCTACATATGTGAATGTTTCTGAAAGAATATCATTAAATAGTTATCCGAGTTTGTGATAGAAAACAAGGGTAATCACTGTTGTTCTGTCTTTCATGGGAGGATATGAGACCTGAGAGTGGGATTTTAGAAAGAAAAATGCAAGATCTTTCCTCGTTCATGAAATCCTTAGAGAAGAAATCTGGGATTCATTGTTATAAAGTTAAAACCATCTCTAGGTCAGGATAGTAGTTGGGCACCCTGTTCATCATTTTATTTCTACGTTCTGCCATCCCAAAAAGATCTTGTCATTTAATGTCTTTGAGGCCATTGACTATGAAAATTTAAGGGTCATTATTTTCTTTTTTAAAATTATTTATTTATTTTTTATTTTTTTTATTAAGTCATTTGTACATAGATTGTGAATACATTTATGCCATTATGGGATTCAATGTGTTGATTATTTGTACAAATTGGAGTGCTTACATCCTACCAATCAACATAGCCTTCACCTCATTTACTCAATTACAGCATTAAGACATTGGTGTTCTACACCTGATAGATGCAAATTGTACTTGCAATATGCTCCATAGGTGTGATCCCCCTACTGACCCTCCCTCTATCAACTCATTCCCCTCCATTTCCCTCTTTCTTCCTAGGCTATAGTTGTGTTTCATTTTTCATATGCAAGTGTGAGTGATTATAAATTGGTTTCATAGTAGTACTGAGTATATTGGATATTTTTTTTCCGTTCCTGAGATATTTTACTACGAAGAATATTTTCCAGCTCCATCCATGTAAACATAAAAGAGGTAAAGTCTCCATTTTTTTTAATGCTACATAGTATTCCATGGTATATGTATGCCACAATTTATTAATCCATTCATGGGTCAATGGGTACTTGGGCTTCTTCCATGACTTAGCAATTATGAATTCAGCTGCAAAGAACAATCTGGTGCAAACATCTTTGATGCCAAATGATTTTTGGTCCTTTGGATATACACCTAGAAGAGGAATTGCAGGGTCAAACGGCAGGTCTACATTTGAATGTTCCCCAAATTTCCTTCCAAAAGGAAGGTACTAGCTTGCATTGCCACCAGCAGTGCAGAAGGGTTCCCTTTTCTCCACATCCATACCGACATCTGCAGTTTGGGGATTTTATGATGTGGGCTACTTTTTTACTGGAGACAGGCACATGGTCTAAGGTAATTATTTTCTGCACAGACATTAAGCATAGTTTTTGGAGTAAAATCGACAAATTGAACCTTGCTTGGAAAATGTATTTGCGTGAGGTGAGCGCTCCAGAATCTAAGGATCTGAAACAATAATATGAAAGCAAGTAGTTCGATTATAGGGTAACCTAGGAAGCACAAGTGTGGGGATGGAGAGCTGAGGCACTGATAGGAAGGAAGGCAATTCAAGGTCAGTTAATGAGAAAGTTATTGCTGTGGGCCTTCTGGAGAACACAGTTCATGTCTCAGAGTTACCCTACATGGAGGACAAGGAAGCCACCAACTCCTATGTGTTAGTGGTCAAAGGTCATTTCTGGGATTGGAAACTTCCCAGATATTCTGTCTGCTGTATGTGAAGGTTCAGCACTGGGCTTAGAGGTATAGTCACATATAGTCAGAACTGTCTGCCAGTTGGTAAAGAGTGAATATCATTCATGGGTATGTAGGTGGGTACTGACAATTTAATCTGAGTGTTGCATGGAGCAGTGTGGCTAGAAGAGCATACTCTATTTAGCAGTGAACATGACAGCCGTGTTTATTATAAGATAATCACCCCAAACCAGTGGACTTGGAAAACTGTGCGTGTAGAAAATTTATGAAAATGGCAGTCTGCTTTTTTGAACAAGAGAAAATTAATGCTACTTTTATACCACAGGTTTGTTTACATTTAGACTCATCCAGACTAACACTGTTTTTCAACTATTGTAATATGAATGAATACTCATAGGAAAATGGATCTTTGAGTGTTGTTGAAAAACCATTTGAAAAGCTATAATTATTGTAAAGCAATTTGGCAAGGGTAAGATTTGTTGGTGGAAATGAAGAGCAGTTTTGGGGCCAAGAGTTTGCTGTTTTCCCACAAATAAGCTTAATGAAAAATAAAATTATTTCCTTTCTTTGGCTAACTTAAAATGTGTAAATATGTCTCTGCGAGCATTAAGTGCAAATTTCGTACCATTGGTGCTCCATTTCTAATATTAACAACACCAACGTTTTAAAGCATTTTGGAAACTAAAGTACACAGCAAAGTGGAGGGGGAAAAGATCACAGTGTTTACTCTGTGCTACCTATTCTCCATTAAAAACATTCAAATATTAGGATGGAATTGGTGTATATATAGAACTCTTTTCACTTCGTCTATTAGAAATTAGAAGGGAACCACTCCTTAAATTCTCCTTAAATTTTTTCACTTAGTGAAATGCAGAACTGTCTTTTATAAAGTAATTTTACTCATTTTCAGGAACACTTTGACCCTACCATTTGCCTTTCTTTCTTTTTCTTTTTTTTTAACATAGAGTTTTCTCTGTTGCCCAGGCTAGAGGGTTAGAGTATGGTGGCACTCAGTGTAGCCTTGAACTTCTGGGTGCAAGTGATTCTCCTGCCTCAGCCTCCCAAGTAGCTGGGCCTACAGGCATGTACCATCATACTCAGCTAATGCTTGGTTGGATTTTTGTAATTTTTTAAAATACATTTTTATAGAGACAAGGTCTTGCTACTATTGCTCAGGCTGGTCTCAAACTCCTGGCCTCAAGTGATCCTCCCTCTAGGCCTCCCAATGTGCTAGGATTTCAGGTGTGAACCACAGCACCCAGCCTCTGGCCCTAGTTTTTTAAGGCACAAACATGGGGTAGATAGATGGGTGTGGTGTCTTTGCTACAAACAGGGCTATTCAGACTTTTGAATTCGCTGACTTCCGGTGCTGCATTTGCAGGAGGCATGGGGCAACACCGTGAAAAGGAAATCACCAATAGCATTGTATTTCATTTCCAATTTATTTTTTCCGCGAGCAAATTATAAAATGTAATTGCAGTAGTAGTACAACTTTAATTTATTCAAATTAGAATGTCTCCAAATGCTCCCTTCTTTTTCTTAAATGAACTTTTACTGGAGAACAGTTAAAGATAACTATATAGTGTTTTGAAACTTCTTAAACTATTATAAAAAGGTTACTCTCCCCATAAAAGTTCAAAACCTCTGGGCTTCTCTTCAAGGCTTACCTTCCAGTTCCTACTTTTCTCTGTGGTGTCACCACGTGCTTATCCTCATCTTTCTAACTGTCCCCCAGCTCCCGGGACCGTCTCCCTCCTCCCAGACTCTTTCTCTCATGACCTCTTTGTTTAGCACCTTCCTACTCATGGTGCTAAACACCACCACAGTTCTATGGTTACTTGTAGAATAATCTGTTTGATATTTGGGTTCCCCCCATGATGACTATTTGGTTCAAAATTCATCCTAGTGCATAATACAACTATTGCTATCTTGTACGTATTTAATAAGTTTTCTAAGTTTTCAGTGAATAAATGAACACGTAGATGATTAAAGAAAGGTTGATAAATTTACCTTCCAGGTCGTCTCTTTGTCATTACAATATTTGACTTAAACATAATGT
>CAUYRH010148913.1:0-57960 GCA_963574655.1 Perodicticus potto
AGGCATTTCTAATTTTTCAATTTAACAAAAATTCCATCCACCTCATTGTCTAGAAAGGTCACATGGTGAAATTTAAATCAATCACTGACCTGCCCTCACATAAAGCTGGACTTTGATGCCCTTGAAGAATGTGGCCCTGAAACTGGAGGTGGTGGTGTGATGGTGACTGTATCACTACAGGGTTGTTATAAAGAACACTATATAACCAAACAAAACACTATATATTTTAACAAAATTGAAAAATTAGAAATGTCTGAAAATGACTTCAAAATAAGTATACGTAGAATCACTAATGAGATTTTAAAAACCATACTATGGGAAGAGGCACCCTATCTGAACCCTTAATTTCAAAAGGCAAAGCAGGTCTGATTCTCGACTTCACTTGAGAAGCTTCACAGACCTGGCGGACCTGGGTGTCCTGCCCTCCTCACGACTCTGTGCTTCTGTTCTGTTTCCAGTCTCCAAACCTGAGCTTCCTCTTGGGGAAATATTCTGTCTTTTCCATTTTTGTATTTGAACTGTACTCAGTGTCGGAGATAATGACCCATTGCCTTGTTAGTGTTCTTTATAACAACCCCCTAGTGATGCAGTCACCACCACCCCACCACCTCCAGTTTACAGGGCCACATTCTTCCAGGGCATGGAAGTCCAGCTTCATGTGAAGGCAGGTCAGTGATTGATTTAAATTTCACCATGTGACCTTTCCAGACAATGAGATGGAAGGAAAAATCTGAGGAAGGTTTCTGGGAAAAATTTCCTCTCCCTTAAAAAGAAGAATGAGAAGAAATGGTCTTATTTTCCACATAGAATGTGGGTGAAATTAGACATGAGGTGCTGGAGCAGCTGTTATGTGACCATGAGGGAGTCAACATGAAGACAAAGCCAACATATCAAAGAGGGCAGAGGTGAAAAAGTAAAAAAATGACGATTCCAGGACGCTGTGCAGTCACAGGAGTAGCCAGCCCAAAGTCCCGTTCCTCCGTTACTTCTGTCGTCAGGTGTAAGGAAATCGCTTCTTATCCTAACCTGTACATCTCCTATTTCTGGAGTCTGCAGGTGACCCTGGATTACCACCTTACCTTTGAATCACCCTCACTGTGTCATAACTTGAAGGATAACTTGTGGTGCTACACAGGAAACAACTCAAAATTAGCTCTTCAAATATTGTCAGATACCTTTGAAAACACTGCTTACTGAATCAATAGAGTATATGTTTTCTACTTAGTATATTGACTTTGATTGGTAAATGAGGATTTCTGAAATGTCCTTCATTCTAATTGAAATTTGTTCAGTGCCCTTTAATTCCTACACCTGCGGTAGGGATCATGGAGGGGGGTGGATAATAAAAAAGTTAAAGACAAAATCTTTCCCTGTAAGAAATATAACTAGGGAGATAAGATGTGTAACAATATTATGCAAAAGAATGATCTGTCCAATCGGGGATGATATACAGTAAACTAAGTAGAGAGTCAGAAAAAGAAAAAGCAGAGTTGTGTAAACATTCCCAATGGTGCTTGTCGACATCGATTATTTGGTTACTAGATTTCCTTCCCTGCAGATTAAGGCCGCACCTGGCTTATGCTCATACTAAAATACATGTCCAACAGACTATGGGACGTTTTTCTATCTGTGTTTAGATAAGCCACATAATTCTTTCCAACTAGTCTCAAAATCTCTAGTTAGCATGTCTTTGAACACCAGAGCAACAGTTATCAAATTTGAAGAAATATCCCTCAAGGTTGTGTGTTCATTAAATGTGTAACTTTGTCGGAGCACCACTAAATTAAAGAATTTTTTTTTTTTTTTTTTACAGTCAAGGGGTGAGAAAAGTACCTTTGGACTAGTTCCTCACTGACAACAAATAAAGTGAAGATTGCGCGCATTCTCAAGTCTTTACACATCTCTCCGCCTGATCCTCGTCTCCTCGGAACGCTGGAGACGTGTGTGAAGTGGCCCGCAGGCGACATATGTTAGAAGTTAACGGGAAAATGTGCACCAGTAATCAGATGTGAGATTGTCTTAGATCAAGCCTTCAGTGTGCCTGCTTACTGAGCCACATTATTAGTGGTTTCTGTACAGCTGAAAATGAAGGAGTGGCTGAGCGTCTGCATGGAGGAGAAAAAAAAATACCTATAGAGCTGACCCATACTAGGGTTGGCTGTGAAAATAAACACTTGTATTTCTGTTCCATCCATGCTAATTACAGCGTGGTTTGATTCTCTTCTAATTTTTCAGAAAACTAATATTTGGTTCTTTTAAAGCTAGAAAGATAAATAAGAAAGAAAAGATAAAAAGATGTTTCTATCTAAGAAGATAGAAAAATAAATATTTGGGAAGCTACATATGAGATGAATGTCCATGAATGCATAGGCCAGAATGTATTTCACATCACACATCTTTCAGACAAAGGTATTTCCAAGCCTCAGTCAATAGCGGCTTGGTTCTGAGACGCCTTCACTCCATCAGAAAACAGACAGCAGGCAAAGTTTTCTTCTTCAGGTCCGTGCAATGGAAGCCAAGCTGTTGGCTCCTGCTCTCATCAATTACCTTTGTTGGCCCAGCAAAGCCAACATCTACCTTCAGCACCATCAGTACGGATGCCAAGACTGGAGGCAACTGAACAAAAGAACAAACAAGGAAAACAGAGCCTCCAAACCCACATAGGCCAAGATAGAGAGGAAATGATTCTTTTATGAATTGATAAACTGGGCGGAGTGGCGATTGGTACAGGCATGTCAAAGGGTGACTAATCTGAACAGATCTATAAAAATGAAGGTGAGCTTGCCCTGTCTTCCAGGAATTCACTTCTCAGTATCTGTCCCAGAGAAATACGTGTGCATAAATGCACGGACAAGATGTTCAAGTAGCGTAGTTTGTAACAGACAAAAAATGTATAGCAGGTTAAATGTCCATCAATAGGTGAGTGGTTAAACGAACCAGGTAAGGGCACAGTTGTTAAATATAATGCAAGGAATCTGCATTTGTCATCATGAGCCGGGTACGGGGGTGCTCCCGCTGAATGGGCACAGTGTAAGGGTACATGGCACACCTTCTGGGTACTACAACAGGGACTCTTCCTAACAAACGCAAACATTGTAACCTAATTGTACCCTCACATTAATATGAAATTAAAAATACATGTGTAAGGCCAGGTGAGAAAAACAAAAACAAACTTCAGAGTAATACATACAGCTGAACCCTGTATGTCAGACCAATGGCTCCCAGAAAGTATTATTTATTTTTCAAAAGAACGTAATTTCTCTGTACACAAATCATAGATGACTTGGAAGTTTACATCCCAGACTGGTTAACTGGAGACCAGGAATGAAAAGATGAGATTTTAAAGGGCACTATACATTTATTGTAAGGTGTTCATTTGTACATACTGCATATAAAAACTTTACTTTTATACGTGTGCACATTACACTCTTGATTTGTAAAATTTAAATAGGTTAACAGATGGAAAGCAGTGGAACTCTCTGGGGCTTCCATGTAAACCAATTCCACACACAGGACTTTGCTCAAAGTCCGTTGAGGTTCCCCTCTCTTGAGCTAATCTCGTGACTCTGGGCCTCGAGGATTCTTAGAAAGAGGAAACAGGGTGATACGATGAAAGCCTTGCCCCTGTCCCCTCTTCCAGGAACAGGGCGAAATCAATCTGCTCAGCATAAGTCACAGCGGTTCCTTGAGTGTTGCTTCTTCAGTATCTCTAGGGTTGGAGCCTCCTCGTGTTACAGCCCACATCCCTTCATCACGCTCCTAAGTCTGCAATGGACTCCTGACATAGCTTTGATGCCCTGAGAAGGAAGAGAGGGGAGGAACAGGCCAAGCCTACAAAACTCTCAAGGAAGCTTAGATGGACTAAAGGTCCGAAGTTGGACTAGGGACTGTCTAATCCCTTTATGGAAACTCTTGCCAATTGGTTACGAATGTGCTGGCAAGACACCCAAGTAAAACATGAGCTCGTTGGGAGTTACGGGGAGGGCAGCTCTCTTCTCCTGGGAGCTGCTGAAACTGCTGGTGACCACGTTGCCACGGCAAGAGAAGAGACGTCTGACAATGGAGCCAAACACAACAGAAAAAGGAGCCATGGTGAAGGGGAAAACATTCTTGACAACGTTGATTTTCTTTTCTGAATTCACTTAAGCCTTGATGTAGAAACACCTACAGACTTTTTAATTACACGTGCCAATAAAAGCCCTGCTATACTTATTTCTTTGCTCCCAAATATGTCTTGATACTTCCATCCCATTGATGTCGGATGACATCTCAGTAAAGGCTGAAGATCTGGGGAGTGGAAAGCGAGAGCCACTCGCTTGCTTTGTCTTGATTTGGTGATGAGCACAAACCAAGTTTTTGATCTCTGGGGGTTGGAAGCAGAAGGGACTCCTGTAAGGGAGAGGCAGCCATCAGGGTCAGAGGCCGCTCGGAAGGGCTCCCAACGAGGCTGCAGAATTCTCTTCTGGGTGGAGTTGTAAACCCTGAGGCTGAATAATATACACAGCTTTTCATGATCATTTGTGATCATGAAAACCCAGGCAGATCCTGGGAAGCAACACAGATGATACTTTGTAGTAGGTTTAGGATTAATCCAAGAAGATGATCCTCCCACCGCCATACCTTGGGTGAACTTCTCTGCTTAAGCTTTTGACTGTGAGCAGTGCCTATAGGCGCTCAAACAAGATGTTTCTCGATTTTGCAAACAAAACTTGTACTGTTAAGTTATGTTACCTGACTTGAGTCTGTAAGCATTGGACACTTTGTTCTCAATATTTTTCACAGTCGTGCCTGAAATAATTTGTACAAATAGTGGATTCTTGTGCAACTATGTATAAATATGGAGTCCGATAAATTCGAAGAGTGGTCAGGTTCAGAAGACTTGACCATTGTTGGAGAATTGGGATACGGAGGTAGCTTTAAAAATGCTTCTCACAAAAAATGTATAGTGTCAAATACTTTAGAATCTGATTTGTAAAACAAAAGTGTAGAACCTATTTCAAATTTAAAAGAAGTCAATCCTCGGCAACTTCAATGGAGAGAAGACAATTTGAATCCAAAAATATATGAATTTGTTGCCAATATATCAGGAACAAAAGCCAATACTCATGACAAAACATCAGTTTTAGAAGTCTTCCAGCTGTTCTTCTCAGAGCAATTTGGCTAATCAGACTGTACAAAAACCAATAATTATTATATTTCAAAATATCAAAAAAATAGTAAGTGTTCATAATTGAATGCATGGGAAAAACAAGACAATTGATAAGATTTATCATTTTTTTGCCATAGGGATGTTGATGGCCAGAGTCAAAAAAAAAAATCTCTGAATGACTATTGGTTGAATAATAGAATAATATGAAAGAAAGCTTTGCAAAAATCATGAAAAAGCAGCAATATTCCTTACTGTTACTACTGTTGCATTTTTAAGATAATGAACAAACCACAAATAAGCGTCTGCTAATAAAAACACGCAGCATTACAACAGACTACAGGATTCCTTTCCAGCACCATTCTACCTCTTTCGACATGTATATATAGATAGAAGTCGATTATTCGTCAAAGGATGTTATTTTTTCAAGCTTTACATTTCTTCACAGAGAAGTAGATTGGGGGTAAAAATCTTTTGTTCTGTATGACTGCGAAACTGGGTATGTTCAAGATTTTATTGTTTGTTTATTGCAGGTCAACTATGAACATAGATGATCATGAAAATTCTGCTAAATTTGGCAAATCGGAGAATATTGATATGACTCTTGTCATAACTATATCTATGAAAAGGTCATATTCTGGTCACTGATACAAATTCATCATTCTATTTGCATCTACATAACAATAAAACAAACATATTTGGAACTGTTAGAAAAACTACGCATGGAGTGCCCTACGGAGTTAATAAACTACATAGAGGCAAACTAGCGTATCCATCTACAGAACCATTGTTAGCATCACAATGGGTGGACAAAAGAGAGGCTTTAATGCTGTCACCCTGTGATTCTGCTGAATTAGTAGAAATGAAGGGAAAAAAATGCTATCAAACAGGAAGACCAATATGGGAGCCAAGTGTTATAGCAGATTATAACTGGATGATGGGTGCTGATAAGACTGATATGATTCTATAAATACTATAGGGAGAATATTAAAGTGGTATAAAAAGGTTTTCTCACATGCTTGATTCATCAACTTATATCACTTATGTACTTTATAAAACTCTGACCAATACAAATTTAAAATGTGTGCAATTTCACATATGCCTAATGAGAGAAATCCTGGAAAAGTATCCAGTCAACAAAAAGAGTTCTCCCCTCTGTCTGATCAAGTCCTGTTCTTGCTGCTGCTGTTATTGTTAAATGGATCATCAGTTATGGTTCCACCAGAGCCATATCCACATGTACACACACACACACACACACGTGCATGGGGGTTGGGGGGCTGTCCTGAAAGTATCTGGCCATGCGATATGAAAAATAGTATTAACAATAGCTGGATACTTTCTGGACAGCCCTTTTTTATACATACGTATGTATTTCTGCATATCTCCAGGCATGTACTGTTGTATGCGTGCATATGAATATATATAGGGAGAGACGTATATGAACATGTATTTAAGGATTTTAGTTCAAGGAATCAGCATATGTAATTGTGGGGGCTAGGAGTCCAAAACTGGTAGGTTGGGCCACTGTGCTGGGAATTCCTGGGCAGGAGCTGAGGGCTCCTTCCTTCCTCCTTCCTCACCCTCAGGGCAACCTCGGTTTCAGTTTTGCTAATTGAAATCTTTCAGTAGATTGGACGGGATCCATTCAGACCATCAAGAATAACCTCAAAGTCAATTAGGTGCGGTTGTTAACCACACCCACGAAATACCGTCACAGCAGCGTCTAGAGTGGGGTTAAATGGAGTAACTGGGCACTAGAGCTGAGCGCTTGCTCTGCGAAACCGACCATCACCGCTGGCTTCACATACAGTTTTCTTCCCCAGTTGAAAAGTAAGTTCCATGAGGAGAAAGGTCTCTTCTGTCCTGTTCACCATCACACCTCTATGCCCTTGTTTCATGAGTGACAGGCTGTCCTTTCCCTGTGGGCGCTTCCGAGGAGCCAAGGTGACATCTTAGGATGGCCAAAAGATGGCAGCTACTGAAAGGTTCCAGAGTGGTGGCCAGCTTCATCCCTGACCCACGTGGTGCCAGAGGCCTCCAAAAAGCTTCCGCAGTCCTCACCAGCTGCTGTGTGGTCTACCTTTGGTGACATCCAGTTAGGATGTGTTCTGCCTTCTCAGCCTTGAATTCCTCGGCTCACTCCAGCTGCTTCACAGACGACAGACCAGGTCTCTGCCACGCAGGAGTCAGAACATCTAAGCTGCTCCCCAAGGCTGCTGCTCCTTCAAATCAATGGATTAAGTCGTAACAGGTCCCTGTGAGCTGACGGTCCCCTGACCTTCATCGTGGCACTTGGCACCACTGAGTCCTTTTGGGGGTCCCTGTCCCAGTGTGAGGGGGTTCAAGAGAGGGCCATTCCCAGCTGGCAGGCACCTTCGTCACTTGTAATACATCTGTTATGATGACTTATTTATATACTTGTTTGTTTATTCTACATCAGCCCCATTGGAATGTCAACACCTTAGGGCAGGAATGTTGCTGATCACCATAACAGTGCTTGGCCACAGGAAATGCTCTAGTGATATTGGAGGGAGGAAGGAAGAGGAGGGCTGTTTCCAGAAAAATCCCAGGACCGTGTAGAAAAACCAACCTCCAAACTGAGGTGGAGCCAGGAGAGCACAGAATGACTCACACGAGTCCCGCTTGGCGAGTTGGATGAGTTTCTTAGGGGTCGCTTAACACCTGGCACTTACTCTGGGTGACCCGGGTCTCCAGAGAGGGAGATCCCCACAGCCCACCCTCGTGCTGCCTTCGATCCCTGAGATGCCGAGCTCTGTTACTGCGTCGTCGTAGGTTCACGTGCCAAGCCGAGGCAGCAGTGTCAGGGCACTCACGGTGGGCCTCCATACAGCCCACGCTGACCAGGGGCAGGCACTTCTCTACTAGGTGGGGCTTTTAGCGCTCCCATTAGCCCGACCGTGCTGTAGGACCGTGGAAGCAGTGAGGGCTTGTTGAAGCTGGTTGCACAGCTCATGTGCTTTATAGTTATCTTTGGTATTTGTTTAACCTATTTTGTAACAATTTTATTGAGCACTCACAGATTTTTCTTTGTATGATGAGGAATTTTGTGTTTTTCTGTGAGATGAAGGAAGGAAGGGAGGGAGGGAGGGAGGGACGGAGGGAGGGAGGGAGGAAGGGGTGAGATAAAAAGAAAGACAGCAGAGAAAAAAAAAGGAGGGCAGGAAGGAGCACCTGAATTCACTAATTCACCGCTCTGAGTTAGGAACACCTGACTCTGGGCCTGGAAGTCAGACAGGCTGGTGCTGATTCCCACATCTAGGGCTTCCCCCTCTGTTACTGGGTGAAAACGTTCTCATGCGGCCGCACCATGGCCAGAATCAACAACTAACTGAGCAACAAGCTGTGTCAGTAGATTTTACAGTGAACCTGGGTTTCATCGTGGTCTTTTGGCCTTCTTCTTGGAGGTCAGCGATAAACTGGTGACACTGATTCTGAGTAGGGAAAAGAAACGATGTCCAGATAAAGAAAAGTGAAGAAGTGTCCTCGTCACAGGTCCTAGTTCCGCACCAGTGATTCTTGAGCAAACTGCTTTTCCGTCCATGCCTGAAATTCCGTTTTCAAAATTGAAGGGACAGAGAAAATCATCCCCTTAATTTTTAAGCAGTGAAAAATTACAAGGAACCCCAATATAGTGAAAACTCAAAAGTAAGACTTAATTAGCATCTATGCATATTATAGCATATTCAATGCATAGCATTTATGTGTAGAAATAAGAGTGCTACACTTGGTGTAACGAAGTATTGAAATCTAGGATGCCGGAAGGAAGTGGCAACATTACATCTACCGTAATTATGCCATTTATTTTTGATTTTTGTTTTTATTATGAAACAAGGAGATTTTCACAGGCAAGCATTTTCAACTAATAAATGCTTATTTTACAATCTCAAACTCTTCAGTTTAACTAAGATGGCAAATTAAGCCTCATTCCAAATCTTCCGAGGAGTAAGCTAACCTGGCAATACAACTGAACGTGGGTAGGGCTACCACTAGGCGAAAATGTATTTTGTTAGCCCATGAGCAGCTGATTTTTTTTTCTCTTAATTCCCCCAGAATGGTTAAACAGATATCCAAAAGAATGTTTTCAGATCCCTTAAAACACCTCCAAGAAAACAGCCCAGACACCACTCTGCGAGAGGATTTGTGGCTCTGAGTTCGGTTATTTCTTGGCACCCACTGTGTGCTAGAGGACAGAGACAAAGGGGACCATGACACAAGTGATCCTTTACATGGAGCTGAGCTCTCAGGGTATTTTTCAGCACTTTGCTGCAAGCTAAGTGTTCTCGTATACCGTCGTGTTTCATCTCCCCAAACAAACTTGTGATGTACGTATTATCATCTTCTCATTTTAATAAGTGGTGCAACTGGGGCTTAGCGAAGTTAAGAACTCTTCCCAGGGTAAACGGCAATGCTGGGACTCAAATCTACATTGGTCACTCTGGATTTCTGGCCCCGGGCAGAAATGCACTGGCCACTGGCTTATCCACAAGGAGAAGGGTGATGCTTGGACCCCTGTAGGCCCTTGTTCCTTGGGTGTGCTCTGATCCCGCTGCTCTCCAACCCTGCAGCCAACCCACCCCCACCCACCCAGGCTGCTGGCAAGGCTGCCAGGTTTCCTGGGCTGAGAAGAAGAAAGCCTTCCATTAGCAGAAGGCTGCGGCTCTGAGCGTCCCTGGGACGAGAAGCATCTGTTGCTGGCCCCCATTGTTCCAGCTGAGAGCACGCTAATTGTCCCCTCCAAAGTTGGACTGCCATCTCTTGCCAGAGGGAAATTATGGACCCTTTTTCAGCAGGCGCTGTCCTTTCCGCAGCTGTCAGCTGAATGGCCCCAGGAGGAACAGGCTGATTTGGGGGGCGGGGGTGGGGGAGTCCGTCTTGCAGCGCGATCCACGCGACCAGCGAAGGAAAGTTCTCCCGGCTCCGTGAAAAAGCAGGGCACCAGCCAGACAGACACCACCCAAGGAGACAGCGGCAGGCCGGCCCTGGCTTCTCGTGAGCACTGCACGCGATTCCACGGCACGTGCGATGGTTTGGGCTGCCGCGGATCATTCAGGATGGAGACAGCGTTTTGGAGCAAAAAGTAGCAGAACGTGCTTGGGAGTCAGACTAAGCTGGGTTCAAATTCCAGCTTTGCCCCCTTGAGCAATGCACAGTTACTTAGCCACTTTGCAGGGCGAAGGGAGGAAAACAGACAGTAAATAAATAACCATCAAATAACCTAGCAGAGGTGCTGGCGTTCGGGTGGCTCTCGACAGGTGCTATTTCTTCTTATTATTCCCACTATTATTATGATAGCTCTAAATATTGGATCTCGTGTGTAGAAACGGCCCATGTGCAGAAACACGCAGGTCTTCTAAGTAAGGAGGTGAGAAGAGAGAGTGGTGACATCACTCACATACCTGCAGAAGATATGTTTGTTACATCATCACTCACATACCTGCAGAAGATATGTTACATCACCTGCGACGCTCCAGGTACCGTCTGGCTGCTGAACACCCAGCTACCGACAAGAGACACCTTGTTCTACTAGAAAGTCACATGGCCTGGGTGTCCTGAATGGGACATGGAAGGCAGCCCAGCCTGCTGGACGCTTCGGCATACGGTGGTTGGAAGGCGCTGTGCCCGCACCACCTCTCAGCACCTTTCTGCGGGGCCTCTGCGGGTCTCGCTGCCACGTGCCCCACAGCAGGACGAGCGCCCCCTGGGGGTGAGACCTGGCTCCAGCGTTTGCTCCTCCTGCCCCGCCCTCTTCTGTCTACAGCAGTAGGGTAGTAATTGCTACCTCGCCACAGCAAAGTGGGCAGCTCAGAACAACTCTCTGAGTATGTCTTTGGAATCCAAATGAACCGTGTTATCCACCACAGTCCTCCTTGCCTTAGGGAGCCAGGTACCTTGGTATTATCTAGTTCCGCAGCGTGAGAACTGACTGCCATGTTGAACTTATAAGAATTAGTAATAGAGCAGAGAGTGAAATAGAATAATGTCATTTTTATGCCTCATAAAGCTTGGAGTTCAGTAGGGAGCAAAGATGTCATTCAAATATTCACACGAGTAGATAATGGCAGATTGCAGGGAGGGCTGCAGTCAGGTGGTGCCCCGCGAGTGTGATTTCTTATTATTATTATTACTAGGTGAAGAACAGGATGTTAGAGAAGTACAACCAGAGGTCTAGTGCTGTGGTTTATGCCTCTGATCCTGAGAGTCCCCGACAGGAGGATTGCTCAAGGGCAGGAGTTCAAGACCAGTCTGAGCAAGAGTGGTCAAAAAAAGTAAAGAAAGAAAGGGGGAAGAAAGAACACAAAGAAAAGAAAAGAAAAATTAGCCAGGCATTGTGGTGGGAGCCTGTATTTCCAGCTGTTTGGGAGGCTGAGGCAGGAGTATTGCTTTAGGCCAAGAGTTTGAGGTTGCTGTGAGCTATGAGGATACCACTACACTAACCTGAGGAACAAAGTAAGACCCTATCTCAAAAAAAAAAAAAATACAAGTAGTGTCTGTGATGGGAGTCTGGGCATGAGGCTGAGTAAGGCTTCCCCAGGAATGGAGACCTAGGGTGAGATTCAGGATGAAGTGCTGGAGTGAAGTGGAACCGAGTTCTAGAGTGAAGAGGGCCCTCAGCAGAAGGGGGAGCTGGGCAAAGGCCCAGAGGTAACAGAACACAGATGCTTCATGAAAGGCCCCCAAAGCAGGCCAGCGTTTTGAGAACTCAGTCACTAGGGCATGGAAGGACGTGTCAATGACAGAGGGGACGATCCGTGATGGGAGGGACGATCCTCAGCCTCATCGTGCAGCAAGCAGAGCTGTCCTGGTGAGGGCTGAGACCCACATTCCCTGTGGGATGTACAAGGCCACACAGTGAGGGGTGATTGGAGGAAGGTTGGAGGTCTTGCAGCGGGCACTTTAGTGCACTGATGGCTGCTTTGCAAGAATGTGCCACAAAGTGACATAGCAGGCTGCAAGGAAGGTCCCCGTGTGGGGGCAGTTCCTGGGAGACACAAGGAAGGGGCTTATCTGCCCAGCTTTTTCTCCCTTCCCAGTGGTGAAGACTCGATGCTTTCAGGTAACAGCCTCTGACCCCTTGGTGGCCATTCAGAGAGCTGGCTCTCCCCCAGGACACAGTGGCATGTGTCAGTCTCAAAGAGTAAGGATGACCCAGCACAGTAGGGCACAGATCAAGAAAGAGCAAGTGGAAGGCAGGTGAGGGCGTCGGAGGGGACAGTCTGTGTCCCGACTCGGAGGAGGACACATCCAGACGGGGAGGGGCGGAGCACTCACCCTTATTAGTTCTGTAGCAAGGCCGCTGGGGGTTGCTCATTTCCAATTCTCCTTTCTTCGTACAGCTAAACCACATTTCCCATATTCCCACCTCTACCTGATGCTTCTATGGGGGAGCCTGGGAGTGATTCTGGCCAATGGGACATAAGCAAAGCTGATGGTGCATGTGCCATGCCCAGGGCTGCCCAGAATCCCTCTGCAATCCCTCCCAGCCACGGTCTTCTGCCCACACGTTTGGGCCTGCAGGTCCTCCAAGGCCATACAAGATGGCCTGGAAGAGTCACAGGGTAGAGAAGCCTGGTTACTCAACTCATTCCACCCACTCTCATTAGACTTCGAGTAAGTGAGAAGTAAACTTTGGTTGCCCTCATACACCGATATCAGGAGTCTCCTTACAGGAAGGAACATCGCTGGGCTCCAGTGGAAACCAGAGTCCATGATGTTATCTCATGTCAACCCCACGGCAGCCCCCAAGGATGGAATTACTATCCTCCTTTTATAAGTGAGTAAACTGAAGTCAGAGAGGTTGGCACCTGGCAAAGGTCACACAGCAAATAAAAGGAAGCTTGCGTATAAACTTAGTCCTGCCTCCCTCTTCCCACAGAGGTGTTCTGCCTGCTCCCCTGGAGAGGGGCTTGGTGCGGGGAGAGTGGAGGAAGGCACACATCTGGCAGAGGCCCATCCTGCCTGGGACTGGGCTGCCCACACACAGGAGGGGTCCAGACCCCGCTTTCATTCTTGTTCCTGCTCCAGGGGACGTGAGAATCAACTCCCAGGGAAAGAGGCTCCAGAGAAATCTGGGAAAATCACTCAGACGCTCAGAGTTCTGCTCTGTGCTTCTTGAGACCAGGGAGATGGAGAAATTGAGCGAGGCATAGTTAGTAACCAAAGGGGTTAGAGAAGAAGAAGGAAAAAAAACCCCAAAAAACAAAACACCATTTAACCAGTCAATGAAATTAGATAACATTACCTGCTAGTATTTATGAAAAGATCTAATGCTGCCTTCTACAATAAAGGATCTATATGGCCTGCAAGATACAGTAAAATTAATTTTATGTTGGGCTGCCAGGCGCTGTTAGAGCAGTGTGTTTATAGAAGCATTCCCAAGCTTCAAACATTGGGTTGTAAAGACCAAGTCTCAGTGAGTGGCGTGGGGAAGAGAAAATCAGGTGCGCCCGTTCTCCCCGGAGCAATCTCAGGGAGGTTTATGGTTGTGCACTCTGATGGGTGTTCTTCCTTCAACAGCCCCTCCCAACAACACCTGGCAGAGCCCTGCACACGGAAGGGTGTGACCTGCCTCTGGGTTTTTGCTCCACAGCAAGTTGGGAGAGAACTGGGAATGACTGTGCTGCAGAACTGGTGGGGATAGTCTGTGTACGAGCGGGTGCAGGCCGGGTAACGGGGCCAGACTCACTGCAGGAAGACAAAGGAGCTCCAGCAGGGGTGATCAGAGGACAGTGGGACACTGTGAAGAGGCTCCCTGTCCCCCAAGGCCATGTCCTGCTGGTGCTCGGAAGCTGCTGCCCAGCAGGGACTGCCTTGCCCTGTCTCCCTGGCCTCCAGGTGGGGCCGAGGAACGTCACCAAAGAAACGTGAGTGGAAGTCTTGGGCGATTCTTTCAGACCGAGGAACTGGAGAAGCAGAGCTACCTGCACCACCCCCTTTCCCTTCTGCTAGCTTCCTGCAGAAGGGCATGGTCACCTGGAAATCATATATACGGGTCACACAGGCACAGCATGGAAGGAGCCCGAGTCCTTGAATCACCACCTGGAGGTGAGCTAATAATAACTGCCAGAGGGGAAGATCCATTGCACTTGATGTGAATAAGAAGCAAACTTCTATTGTGTTTATGCGATTGTATAAACACAATACAATGGACCTTTTTAGAGGTGCCCAAATACAATTTAGGTGGCATTACACCAATAGGGTGACATTACCTTCCTTCTACATGTGCAGCAAACAGGTGACTGCCCTCCCCTCCTGTGACCATCAGAAATATTGTTAATTGGTGAGAATATTTTTATCATTCTTTATGTGGTTTTGGCATCTCTCTTAAAATCCTTCTTATTGGGGGTGGTGCCTGTGGCTTAAGAAGTAGGACTCCAACCCCATATACTGGAGGTGGCAGGTTCAAACCCAGCCCCGGCCAAAAACTGCAAAAAAAAAAAAAAAAAATCCCTCTTATTATCAATTTATTGAAGATGGAACTGGGAATAATATCTATCTGCTGTACCTCTGTGACTAATAGGATTCAAGCTTCTCCAGGCAGGGTTTCAATATCTGTCACCTACCCATTGCCAAGATATAGACACAGCTCAAAAAATGTTCAATGCATGAAAAAATGAATGATTAAATTAAAGGACAGATGATTTACAAAGATCTTATTCTGATACATTTACAACTTTCCATACTCCAGAAAGCGACTATGGGAGCTGTAATTAAAATAGTTCAGCTTAGCTATTAAGGCTCCTACAGGGCACCATCCTGGGATAGTAGGTCTGTATTCACGGACTAGCTCATACCACTTTTATTCACCTTGTTCACATGGAAGAAGCAATCTAAGTTGTTCATGTCTGCTTAGAGATTCATTGTCCAAAGAGGTGAGGGGAAAATCCCCACCACTGTCTTGAATGATGTCTTGGATGAGGTCTTGACATAGCTGGTTAGAATTGTTTGACTGGAGAATTGTACATGAATAGCACCAACTATGGTAGTTGGAACGCCTGGATCCAGAACCTAACTTGGTTATTTTATCTATTTAAGTAAAGGAAGTATACCCAAAAGAAAGTATACCCATTTAACAGGTAGAGAATCCTAATGGAGATATAACTTGACAAACTCACAGAATGTTAAAGACAAGTTCAGGTCAAGAACCTAGGACTCTCCCAATTTCATTCATTCAGCTAATATGCATTGAATACTTACTTGTCAAGCACCTCTTAGCCCCTGAATCTCACTCAACACGTCACTACGCTGTGCTTCCGCAGACCAGATGTGTATTTCATGCAATACCCCATGTCTGTTACTTTATGAAGTCTAGTCCTTTTCCTTCCACACTCTGTCAGACTGTCACGGGCAAAGTTGTGGGAGGAATGTCACATGGTAAGATAGCATTGGACCCACTCTTGGAAATACGCACTGTTCCAATTTGGTGACATGATCTGAATTCAAGAATCGGTCAGGCTTAATTGAGTCCCCAAGGGCGTGGAAGCATTCCGTCAGTGTCTAGCCTGGCTTCAGATTTACGATTTGAGAAATGAAGCTTACCCTGCAGAGCTTGGATCTAGACACATCACAATCCAGCTTTTCTGGCTACAAGCTGTCACGGCGTCGGAGATAAACTTCGGACAGTCCCTTGGCCACGTGGGCTTCCCTGATGTGGAGAGCTCTGATTCAGATGCTGCCTCCCATCAAAGCAAGGAGCAGGCTTGTCAATTTTCTGGGCCGACCCCCAAAGGAGGGATGGAAATTCTCTTAGAAGGAGCATGATCACATCATGAGTTGAAAGTTAATTGTCATAAAAAATATAATTTTTGAGATCTTGGAACACATAACAATTTTGGTGGTTTTTTTTTTTTTAAGGTCCTTAGAATCTTGCTTTTAGAGTTCTCCAATACTGACTGCCTAATCTCATTTCCGCTACTACCTGGAAGGTGCTGTCCACTCTGTTCCCCATAAACCCTTAATCACAATCTGAAACGGATCTGTCCCTTCTTTCTGTTTAAACAACCCCTACTGACTCTTCTAATGCAGTTGCAACCTTTGGCCCGGAAGCACTTCTTTCCCCCAGACATCCTGTGGCCTGGAGAGGGGAATCCACCCCCACACCCTTCACCACGTCTCCCTTTGCTTCTCATTGTTTGACCTACATTCATTTCTTCTCCCCTCTGAGATTATAAGCCATGTGCAAAATGGACAATATTTAGACTCATTGAGTGTATAACCTAAACCTACAAAACCATGATTTTTTAAAAAATAAATATTGTGTTTTAGGCAATGGGTCAGGCCTTTGGCCTAACCTAGTATTCCAAATCAATAATCCGAATTTTGGATTTAAGCGGGTTTGCCATCTGCTACGTATAGCTTTAAATAGACAAACTATGTTCGGAAGACTTTTGGGGTATGGACAATCTGTATGACCTTCCAAAGTGTCTCTGCACATAGGTCAGGAAACTAATAATGGTGACATCTTGGAAAATGAGGTGGCCTCCAGGAAAATGAAGGGACGCAGTCTGCTTTTGTCTCAGTAACTTTTGGAAGTCTGAGGAAGAGGTTGCATACAGGTGGGTTCCAACTCCAAAGGCCGCCTTCGCAGAGGTTTTCTGAGAGAGACCACGGACTGATGGTGGCAGGAGGGGACACTTGTCCCTGCAGTACCCACCACCTCCTGACAGGACCTTAGTCGGTTCCCCCAGTTGTCTCATGCCCCAGCTGGCCCAGGGCCAGGCAGACCTCCAGCATTAAAACCAGCAAATGTGATCTGGGTCTTAATATAACCCCCACCTTTTCCCTCCCTCAAAGAGGATTCTGGTGCCAGCACCATATGTTGAGAGGGCCCCAGTGCAATCCTATTACCATTGCAGGAGGCATTAAATAATTACATTAATTTACCTAAATATGGAAAAAAATCTTTACAAATCAGGGACACTTGGCAGGTTTTCCGGCTGCACATTTTTCGCTTGGCAGGGCACACTGTCCTGTTGGGCTCCCATTGCTACTTGGAGTGTTTCCTGTAATTGTGGGGCACATGGTTTCTCTTGTTCTGTTTAATTTTCTTGAAGCTGGTTCCACATTCTGGCTACAAACATATTATAGGGAAAAAAAGTGCCCACAAAAGTATGGATTGTTCCGCACGTCCCCTAAGGGAGAGTGCATAAAAATAGTAATTTCTTGTATATGAAACCTTCCATGGGGCGGTCTTTCACTAGATTGCTTTGCAAAAAATAAGAGGCTGAAGGGCTGGAAAGGAAAAAGAAAAGGCGGGAGGGAAAGAGAGAAATAAAACTAGAAAGGAGGAAAGAGTATGTGATGGGGCGGGAGATGGGCCACTGGAGCTCAAGGTCAGTGAGGGCGGTGGGCTCGATGGGCAGGGCTTGCTGCCAACTGTCTCAGCCCACTGTTGTCGTTGTCAGCACCCACCGTGTCTCTGTCACCACGGTCCTACCGCAGAAGGTGGGCATGAGTGACACTCACGCAGTCCCCACTTCCCGGATGCTGCGTGTCCTACCAGAAAGCCAAACAGAGGGACTGTCACCCGCACAGACCAATGTCAGAGGCCTACGGAGGGGAGGTCCTAGGCCCTGACAAGTCCCTCTGACCCACAGACATCCTGGGGTTCCCTTCCTTAGAGTAAGGCCTTCTAGAATGGGCTTCTCACTTGCGCTGTGAAGGAGCAGGCTTTTGTGTTTTGTTTTTAATCATTGCACTGATGTGTGTGTGTGTACACACCACATCAGAGGCTGACGGAGGTGCCGCAGTGAAGTCTGACGGCGACACTGGATTTCCAAACTCTTCTTAATTTCCAGCCTTCCCATGTGACGGACAGGTACACTGAGCCCCAGTCCGCAGCCCACACCTCGACGCACTCTGCTCTAGACACAAGGAGATGAGATGCACTTGAAATGGTCCCTTCCAAGAGAGACTGCCAGGGACTTGTGCTGACACGCGTAGATGGAACTGTCCCGTCAGATGAAAGGAGCAGCCGGGAGCCCCTAAAGACGAGGCCTCCAGCTCCCAGAGTCTGCAGAGGGCCCACTCCGCCTGAAAATCGCCCTGGCTCCTTGCCCTCTGCTGCTGAGTCTACTGTCTGTGCGTGGCAGCAGGCCCCAGACGTGGCCAGGTCAGCTGAGCAGGACTCAGCTCCCTTTTTAAAGATAACCTTTTAAAAAGATAACAGTGTATGTTTAAGACAATAGTGGAAAGATACTAGAGGACGCAAAGAAGTGTGATGTTTTTCTAAGTTCGTACTTTCTTACCCAGAAGTGGTCCAGCAACCTCCTCCCCCAATACACACACACACACTCACACACATACAATGATGTGCAATTTCCAAAGTCAAGATCTGGTGAGGTCTCTGGCTCGAGGCATTACAAAAGACCTAATTTTTTTTGACTTCTTATACCCCTGCTGTCTCCAGCGCGTGGTGTCCGCTGTGACCCCTCTCTCTCCCCTCTGATGCTAATACCTGTCGTCCTCCTGAGACCCCTTCCCCTTCCATCTCGCAGCATCAGCATTCCGGCCTAGGAGCCTGTGGGAAATGCAGAGTCCCGGGCCCCACCCTTCCCTGGAACCATTTCCTCAGATTCCACACGTTAGCAACATCCCAGAGGGATCCTCAGTGAAGTGAGGGGTGTCTTGCTCTAGGAAGCTCTGATAGTCCCACACGCCCTGCACTGGGTTCTACCTTCTGACACGGGGATGAGGAACACTCCCACAGGGGTACCCAAGACGCGGAGCGACAGGAAATTAATAAGGTGAAGCCAAGGGCTAGCCACGCCTAAAGGGGCCAGGAGAAGGAGTCACCAGAATCTTGGAAGCTGTGAGAGAGACCTCTCCAACAGGGACCGTGACCTTTGGCAGAGAACCCAGGGGTTCACAGTCTTTTCCAGCCCAGGGAAATAGATGCTCTTCTTTGCCCTCTATCTGCGGCTGATCCCCTGCCGTGGGTTGGGATGTGCTCCTGACACTGAAATCCGAACTCCCAGGGCCGGAGAGTGGGACCTTATTGGGAAATAAAGTTGCTGCAGGTGTAGTTACGTCATACCAGAGCGGGGCAAGCCCTGCATGGTGGATGTCCTTATAAAGAAAGGAGGGACCCAGGGACAGAAACCTCAAGGAGAAAAGAGCCATGTGAGGACAGAGGCAGAGACCGCAGCGCCGCACCACAGCCCAGACCAACCGGGAGAGGTGAGGAGGGAGAGGGAGCACGGCCCTGCTACACCTTGATTTCGGACTTCAGGCCTCCAGAACTGGGAGACAATATTTTGCTATTTTTAAGCTGTTCAGTCGGTGGTGCTGTGTCTCAGCCGCCCTGGCAAACTCACACCGTCTCGGGTGGGCCGAATGCAATCAGAAGCCTGGGAAAGGAGCCTGGCTGAAGTCATTCCTAGAAGGGTAGAAAAAAGTGAAGAATGAATCTGTAGGTGCAAACAAAGTATCTAGCAGGCAGGAACTATAGAACAGACTGATAGAAAGGTATCTAGTTAAAACCAAATATGATTCCTTTTCTCTAAAAATTACCAAACCTGGCTGCTGGTAGCTGCCCTCCCTGGTGGCTGGCTGTGGGTATGTGAGCAGGGAGGCCAACACACAGAGGGAGAGGATATCGAGAGAGGGAGAGAGAGAGAGGGAGAGAGAGGGAGAGGGAGAGAGCTGTTGACACCATTGATCCAGCACCTTGATCCAGCAATACCTGAAGCCTTCATCCTTGGAATACACCACTGTTGATCCAATAAATTCCCTCTTTGACTTGAGCTACTGTCTCTAAACACTTCAATGCCAGAAATGAGAATATATTTCACTTATTTCATAGGGAGCCATAACAAAGTCTTTCTGGCCAATCTTGGTATCTTCCCTGAGGAAAAAAATGTGACTCCTTTCAGATAGGAAATTCATCTAGGATTTTATCCACATGAAAGAAAGATTTCCATGAAACAAATATCCAGTTTCTTGCAGCATGTTTTATGAAAAATGAGGGAAACCTAGATGCCCAACAAAAGGCCAAATAAATTTTCTACATCCATCCTATAGTTTTAACATAGGCTAAATGATGACCTGGAGTGATAGTTTTCCAAATGTCCTCCCCAAGACGCCAAGGTTTCCTTAGAAGCCCTGAGGGACAGAGAGGTGTGAGTGAACATACTATTATCATCATCTTGATTTCACCAGAACATTATTATTTTGACCTATTTTTATTTCTTTCGCTTCCAAAAACATTTGTTTTAAATGAAGAGTTCCAGGCAACCCCCTGTTGACCCACATGGGCAGCCCTGGGGGAGTGATGGAGCAAGAAGTTTCTGGGTTTGGTGGAGAGCAGAAGATGATCTGAGATGATTTGGCAGACTGGTGACTCAGAGCTCCTACAAAACCAATCCATACAGATGAAGTCGCCAAGTGCAGACAACGAAGACCAGTCTGGGAGAAGAGTGAGTTGGGGTTTTGGTCACCATTGTGTCACCAACCGATAATGTGCCTGAGTGTGTCTCCTGGTGCCTGTTTTTACAGGATAAGAGTTCCACTTATATCATCATCTCCCGTCTTCACGGGCATACCAACCATCCTTAGTGCTATGGAAAACCTTGTGCAATGTCAGAAAGAAGTTTCCAAAGATACCCACACCCATCCAGTCTGCAAATCCCTTCCACACTTCAGCTGCCTTATTTCCAGCTCCTTTTCCAGACTTGAACAGGACATATAGATAAAATAGACTGTGACAAATACAGTGTTTTGTTAAGTCAATGATCTGATAAAATCGATTTCACTGTAACATCCTCACCTTATAGAGGAAATTGAAGCTCAGAGGGGGTAAGCAATTTATCTAAGGTCACACAGCTAGTAAATGACTTAGGCAGGGAGTGAAGTCTAGGTTAGCTTTTGGTCTTAGTGAGCACATATTACAGATGCAGAGATACACAGAGACATCTTCTCAGTTCTCAAATTAAACAAGTTTAAGGATTTAAATAGCTAACAGCATAAGAAATATGAAGACATATGTGTGTAGGTCTCAAATTGAATAAGTTTAAGGATTTAAATAGCTATCAGCATAAAAAATATGAAGACATGTGTGTGTTTATACAGAGAGAGAACAGACAGATGTCAGGCATCCTGTAATAACTTGGGGGGAGGGAGATAGGTCAGAGAGAAGTAGGAGATTATACAGGTAAGCCCCCTCATTCCTCTTGGAACCAAAGCTCAGAAAGAAGGTGTGGCATCACCGACGTCATAAAGTTAGTTGATTTCCAATCCCCAACTGACACCCAACATTCTAAAGTCCAGATTAACCGCCCTTGACACTCCAATTGTCAGCTTCACGCAGAGCCCTGAGATGCACTTGCTGGGTTTCCCGAGGTCTTGAAGAAGGTTAAAAAAACAAAACAGAAAATCTGCCTCTGAACTTCTGCTATGTGTAATGAACTCATCCGATTTACCAGATGCACAAAAGTGAAACAAATCTGACGCACAACCAGTTAATCCTTCATCCTTCTCGGCGGCAGCCTCGGAAACAGCGGGAGGACAGTCCCCCAGCCTGCAGTGGTGTCACGGATCACAACGGAAGCATATTGTCATCAGATTAATTTTCCAACGCTCCTACCCCAACCACAAAATCCTGAGAGAATGAGTGTCAAATACACTTAATAATTGCATAATTATGACATCTGTTACTCTCCAGCACCTCTTAGTGGAAAATTAACTGAAGAAGTAGCAGGTTCAAAGACGTGTTAACACTCTGATAGCAGATTTAATTGAAATATGACGGGGGAGGATAATGGAGATTAAATTAAGCTCTCAGATAATCATCTGACACAAAGATAATTGAGCCAGCCTCTGCCACGTTGATGAACGCTTCGGAGATGCTGTGCGGGGTGGCATTTTGAGTATCTCATCCTTCAGGCAAAATGGAATTCTCCTCCTCCCCCCTCCCCCGCTCTCTCTTGTCACTCAACATTTGTATCCTCCAAATCGATAATGTGAACAGCAGCATAATTGGAAATAAAAGATGATCTGAAATCCACAGGAAATTAGGTTGGGGTGTGTGGGAAATACAGTCGCAGGCGTGACACGGGCGGTGGGCTTTCATGGGGTGTGCTCCCACTCTGCCGTCTCCCGGGGAGTGTTTTCTCAGCCTCTGTCCTCGATGAGAGGACGTTCCTCCTGTGAGATGGGGACGCAGCCCAGAAAGACAGGAATGGAGGAGACGACGGGAGGTATCCAGTCATCGCTGTGAGCTTGGTCCCCTCTCCCAGGGAGCATCCTCCAGGCTCGGCATCACAGCCCAGGAAGCAGTGTGTGGCCGAGATGGGTACCCAGCACGGCGGGGCATGGCGGGGTCCCACAGGACAGCTCTTGATGGTGATCAGCGAACGTCGTGTGGCCGGGCATGGGGTAACATGTGGTGAGGAGTCGAAGGCACAAAGTGGAAGAGAGTCAGATGACAGGAGCCTTGGAGAGTCCTCCTGTAACTCAGGTGGTGCTGCCCTGAATGTCCACGATGCCAAGTGAGTGTGGAGAATAAGGGGGTGCCCCAAAGGGCAGTCTTCACTCTGCCCAACTCCACCAGCATCCTAGATACTCAGCTATGCTGGTCTGGCATTTTATATGAACGTGACCGATCCACTTTACGGCTGGGAAGTCAAGAGAATGTGGTCTCACCTTCTTTAAGTAGCTCCATTCCATTCCCCCCATCTTCTCTCCCTTGGCTTCACCCCACCTTGACATCCGCCAAATCCCGTAGGCTGCAATAGAATCAAGGGGCACCCCTTGGGGCTCTGGGGAACCCCAAGACATAAGGTCCTCATTTTGCTTGCTATCATCAGGTTTGAGGGAACGTCTGACATTCTGAAAGATTATGTAACTTCTAGTTTTAGTGAAGAATGATGGGGTTCTCTGCCTCATTCTCCCTCCCTGGAGATTTCCATTAATGACATAAGAATATTTCCCCAACTGCTAGATATCGGCGATAAATTTCATTTCGTCAGACCCCCAGCTTATCTATGATGTTAAAGTTTAGAAGATAGGCTTATCCCAACTGTCCTAGGACTTTTGTCCCAAATTGTTAATTTATTGAAGCATAAAAGAGCAAGGCATCTCACGAGGAGACCTGAGGGGCTATTTTAATCATCCTTGACAGCCAGGTAACATGGCACCAGAAATTCCTTTCAAAGAGAAAACTCTTGACCCTCCTCTGACCTCCCTTTTTATCTGCAGGATGGGTGTGTGGCGCCCATAAATCAACCAAACCCACATCCCTCGGTCTGTTCTTATGCTGCCACTGACATCGATTGCCACAAAGACACTTTGCCCACAGAAAATACTAGAAACCCTGATTGTGTTCCCAACTGTGACATGTTTTGAGAATTTCCACAGTTCCTTTGAGAAGTTATTTTTTTAAAATTGTATATCATTTTGTCTTCTTGGGCAAATTGCACAATCAATGATGTGTTTCGCTGAGTGTGTGAATCCCTTTTACATATTTCAAAATAATATCTAATTAAAATGTCAAGGTTATAGCTCATGTGGCTGGAGTGGACAGGGCTCCACCCCCTCCCTCAGACTCTCAAAGCAACATTTAAAATATGTCCTATAATTAGGAGCAATTATAAATTCCAATTAAAAAGAAACCCACACAATTCTGACAGGAGTTTTCTTTGATGTTTCTTGCTTTAATTTATGCGCTTGTTGCACCAAATTGTCTCTGCTTCCTTAGATAAGTTTCCAGACAGAAAAGCCTTCCCCAAACAGCAAAGAGGAAAGAAGCCCAAATCTGAGAAAAGTAGTAAAGTTCATTAAAAAGGGTTATTGCATCTATAACTTCTGGACTTGGCGTTCATTGATTAGAGATTAAATATCATCCTTTGTACTACTTGGATTGGGATTTTTAATTAGGATGTCATTATTACACAGATATACTGAATGCCAAATTGATTTTTTGAGACCTTTTGAAATAATAGCACTACTTCTGCAAAATGAAAATCATAATAGATTATTGACTTCTTCAGGAGTTTTGATCTAAGGGCACCTCCCCGATGTCAACATTTTCAATATTTTCAGTTTCATGTAAAGAGACACTCATAATTAGGCTGATATTAAAAGTTTGTGCCTATCGACTCTGTGTCATTAGTGCCGATGGCATCACATTGATTACCCTTGAATTATAACAGCAGTGACATTGCTTGTTGCTGAATTGTTTACATACCACCTAGCCTTTGTCTTTGCTGTCCTTTAATTTAAAAAATGTTCATATTCATCTTGAGTAGCAAATTTGATTCAGAAGATCACAAGTTCACTGGCTGTGTAGATTCAGAGTATTCTTAGCATCTCGGTAATTTTTGAACAGATGCTCGGAGGTCAAATGAATTACCTATCTGTTTCTTTCATTAAGTACTCAAGTCCAAACAACTTAATAAGCATTTATATCCTCACAACTTAGTGGATTTCTCTTTTTTTTTTAAGAGACAGAGTCTCATTTTGTTGCCCTCAGTAGAGTGCCATGGCGTCACAGTTCACAGCAACCTCCAACTCCTGGGCTTAGGCGATTCTCTTGCCTCAGCCTCCTGAGTAGCTGGGAGTATAGGTGCCCGCCACAACGTCCAGCTATTTTTTTTGAGTTGTTGTTGTTGCAGTTTGGCTGGGGCCAGGTTCGAACCCACCATCCCTGGTATATGGTGCTGGCACCCTATCCACTGAGCCACAGGCACCGCCCCTTAGTGGATGTTTTTAAAATTTTCTTATACCCACGATTTCTTATTAATGGGGTATCTATGCCTGTGAGGCTCTGCACAACTTCTCAAGTCTTAAAATCAGATTGGACCCAGCCATCTTCATTTCCTATTCCACATTGATTTTCGCATGGTTCTTGCTTTTTAACACAGCCACCCCTGAAAACAGGATGTCATCAGAAGAAGTGCAGTGTGATCTAATGTTAAAGCTATGAACCGCCTCTGGCTGGCAGTTTGCACAGTATCTGACAAATGTTACTGTGTTTTCCTCCAAAATTTAAAATATCAGACAATGCCCATGTGAATTCACTGTAACATCTTGGGTGGCTCAGAGCACAGTTTGGGAATCAAGGCATAAGACTTAAGTTTCTTCATGTCCTGAAATATGTCTCATCTGTCTCTGTATTTTTTGTGCCTACCACGGTGACTCATGTACTCAATAGACATAGTTTAAAGAATGGTGCTTTTGCTAGCACTTTTCTTGATTAGCTCATTTTAATTCAAAGAGCTGTAATTTGGTAACATACATGCAACGTACACGAGCAGCCACTGCTGGTACGTGGAGAACGCGTCTTCTCACACACATTCGTGGAGCTTAGGAAGAGAAAACTAGGGGAGAGTCATCTCTATTTGGGGCATGTCACAGGCACCTCTCTGGGAAGAAAGGTCATATCTCCAAGCGCATAGATTTTCTCAAAACCTAGGAAAACACCTAGAACTTCCTCAGCTGCTAAAGTATTACAGACCTACACAGAGGTGAACGCTTGGGCCTAGGAATTCCTTGACCCACTTGATCCTAACCAGATGTGGATGGGGCGGTGGATGCATCTGGAAAAAGAGGTCTTCTTCCTCACCCTCAACTCCCCTCTGAGCGCAGGCTGAAAAAAAAAATTATCTGTTTATCTATCTGTCTGTCTATCTATCTATCTATCTATCTATCTATCTATCTATCTCCCATTGATACTTTGTACCTAGAGTAAGTAAAATTGTAGAAACAAAGTGAAATGGCTGTGACCAGGGGCTGAGAGGGAGTGAGAATGGGAAGTAATTGTTTGAGATACTAAAAATATTCTGGAAATGGATAGTGGTGATGGCTCTGCAATTTTGTCAACATACTTATTGCCACTGGATTGTACACTTAAAAATGTTTAAAATTATAAAGTGTATGCTGTGTGTATTTAATCACACAGTGAAGCAAAAATGCCAAGCCTGGAGAAGGAGAATTGCTTAAAAAGATGGCACAAAGAAATAGAAGAGCCCCGAGCTGCCATGTACGCGAAGGTATGACACGTCCAATCAAAACAAGGGCTAGCAAATTTTTTCTGTAAAAGGACCAGGTAGTAAATATATTAGGCTATTGTCACTGTTCAAGTCTCCCTGAGCTGCGAAAGGAGCTATGGAAAATACGTCAATAAATGATCATGGCTGATTTCTTGACCAACTTTTATTCCTGGGCTCTGATTCTGATTCTGAATTTCTCCTAATTCTCACATATCACAAACTATTGTACTTCTTTTGATTTGTTTTTCGATTATTTAAAAATTTCAAAACTATCCTTAGCTCCTGGACCTTGTAGAAAGACACAGCAGGCCAGAGTTAGTCTCTAGGTCATAGTCTGCTGGCCCTTAAGTGGAATCTGGAGGCAAAGAAGAGACAATAGCTTTCTGACAACACGTGGAATCCCTTCCAATATTAGCCAGAGTGTTTCACTGCAGGTGGAAATGTCATCTTTGGAAAACTTGTTAGTCACTAGCTCGGCTAGCATGAGACATTCTGTGACTGAGTCTGAGCGGGCCTTGGCACTCACTTCCCCTTCCCGAGACTTGGCCCTGTGACCCAATCAGGCCCCCGGGGTGAGCACAATGCCCCATCGATCTAGGCAGAGAGAAAATCCATTTGGTACACCACAGGCCGCTAAGAATGCCTTTTAACATCTCTTAGAGGATTATTTTTACTGAAACAGACACTTCCAATAAACTGAAAAACACAAGCAAAAAAAAAAAAAATCACGACAATATGGTGGGATTTATCAATGTCATATTTTGGGGATGGGTAATTTTCATTGCTGCTGAAACAAAATATCAAGTAATTATTTAATAAAAACAGTAATGACAGACTTTCTGGAAGGAAATCCATGGGTGGGGGGGGAAATGCAAGGAGCTTTCCAGCACTACTAAAATAATATAATTCAGACACCTCCCTCATTACCTGTGTGCCCAGATTTCTTGGATGAGTAGAATTCCATTCACCAAATTTTACAGAGCATCTACTTTGAGTTCAGCGTTGGACGTATGTAAATCTTGAGAAATTCATAGTCTGAGGTTTTTCTTTTTTAAATTTAGGAAGGGTGGGTGTTGGGAGAGGGTTGGTAGCACTGTGTAAATGCTAAGCTTTCTAATTGGGACAACTTGGTGCCACTCCTGGCTGTTCCTGCCCCTCCAGGACCCTAAACAAGAGCAATTCTTCTCCTGTTGGCTGCTGCCTGTTGGAAATGGAGCCCCTGGTCAGCGGCTCTGCTATCTCCTGCTGGGACCAGGCAATGGACAAAGGGATGCAGTAGGTGGCCCTCCCTCTGTGTCCGTGCCTGGAGCTCTCCTTTTCAATGGTTCAAAGTCCCCTCTGAGAGGCAAGGGCCTCTGACAGGAGGAGCCAGGCAGCTTCTTCAAATCTTGGCTTTTTTCCCTAACTCTTAACATCTCCCACTCTCTAATTCTCAGAATCTTCTTCTCATTTTTGCATCTGAAGTCTCCGTATCAGCGCACGGTGCCATTGTATCAACACATTGAATGATAATAGTTCCCAATAGGTTCGAAATAATTTAAGTATTTGGTTACAGTGGAGATGGGCACAGTCTGCATGTCCAGCGGAGCTCAGAAAGGGCTCCCTTCATTAGTTCTGACTTTATTCCTCGTAAAATAGGAGGCCATTTGAGTAAAATGATAGTGGAAAAATTTTTTAAACAGAACCAGCAAATAAACATGGTCTTTATGAGTTGTAACTTAATCCCCAGCTGATGTCATGTTTCATGTTTCAACTGCCAGAAAATGCCTGACATCTATATATCAGGCAGATTTATGGAGACTTCAGGGTAAGAGTTGAGAGGATCCCTTAAATAAGGATAGTGTGTTGGTCTGGGGGTAATTTGGAGCCTCTGTTATCCGTAGATTGAAATGTGCACATTTGGGTAAATTATAGGAATCTGCCTTTTCACTTAGTCTCTTTTTATGTTCCCAAAACCTTTAGATCTGTGAGGCGGGGGCACGAGGAGAGAGAGAGAGAGAGAATGAATGAGCGAGCTCTCAAAATATGATTCTCTTTTGTCCCTATTTGGTCATTGATGTTTCTTTGGCAATACTAGAGAGAAAATAAAAGATTGTGCACTGTAAACCTCAGAATCATAAACCCCACACAGGCCCTCTCTCCACCCAAGTGTGTCTTAGTGGCAGTTGTGACTGTGTTGGCTACAGGGGGCACCGAAGACATGGAACCCTGGTAGTTTCCTATCAAGAAATTCCTAGTAAATCTTCTCCATTATAGCAGTTGCCCCACAGGGACTGAACTTTCCAAACATAAACCTCTCCTCATATTGTATAAGTTGGGGGCCAATTAGCTCAGAAAAATGATATTGAACTACTCCCAGAAAAAAAGTGACTCACTTTGTTCCAACACATTTTGTCAGCAGATATGTACTCAGCCTTCTCACAGGACAGCTCGCTCTGGTGAATTATAATTTATGATGGCTGATGTAACAAATAGCCCCAAACTTCATGATTAACATGGAAAAAGTCTACTTGTTGCTTACGCTCTGGTCCTCCTGGGTGTTCAGAGAGTGGACTTCTATGTAGTGGTTCAAGGACCCAGTGTTTGTCCAACTGGTGACTTTGCAGTCTGCAAAGACTTGGAGCCCTCTCCGCCATACGCCACATGTGCCTGGGACGTGAGGAGGAGAGAGAGAAGCCAGGAGAACTGCACAGAAGGTCGAATGGGGCGCTGGCCACACTGGGCAGTGTGGCTCCACTGACCTTCAGAAGGCGCTGGGAAATGGTGCAGAGCTGTGAGCTCAAGAGGGACAACTGGCTTCCAACCTCCATGATGACGCAAACCCACAATCAGTATTGTTGCATTGTTGAGCACTGCTGGGATTTCTTCAGAGACAAAAGGAATCACAATAACAAAAAATGAAAGTAGCTTTTTAACATTTGTATCTCAGTTGCTGTCTCTAATTTTAAATGGGCCTCTGAGTAGAGCAGAGACTCACCTGCACCCCTGATTACGGGTCATAATTGACAGAACTTGGATCAGAACCCAGAGAACCCAGGGCTGGATTTGCAGCATTTATTGCTGTACTAAAAGAAGGAAAAGTTATCTCCTAAGTGATCTGGGACCTAGAAGGAATTGAAAGTTATTTCTCTTTCTACCCAGGTGTTGGTAAGGAGTTGCTGCAGGATGTTTGAGGAGTGGGGCATGAAATGATTTTATTTCCCTACTTTGAGGCTAACTGCCAGCTCAATTCAGAGATTCAGTCTCCCATCTCCTTCTGCATATTTGTCTTGTCTTTTTCTCTTTAAGAAATGACAGCACAACTTTTTATTGGTTGTGTTAATATAAAAATATGAAATGCTTATGACAGCAGCCAGGATAGCAAGGTGGAAAGCTCTGTGACCTCCCCTAAAGGGAAGGTGGCTCAGAGGAAAGAAAAACAGGTACAAGAACTGGAAAACAGGTATAGAACTGGAAAATATGAGAGGGTTAAGGGTGGAATCCTTGTATGTGTTAATTTCCACAGCTGGTACAATCCTAATAAAATGTTTTCATCCTTCGTGTCGAAGAAAGAGTAGAGCTCAAGCCCCTTTGCTCTGGATATGCAGCTCCCAAGAAGTATTACCAGGCTTCACAATCACGCTTTCAAAGAGGTTTGTGGAAATGTTTCATTAATTCTTATAAAGAAATCCTTTTTTCTTAATTTTTTCATTAACTTTAGACATTTACTTGCAATTACATTTGTTCAGAGAATACAATGACAGAAATTAATAATTCATAGCTTTTGTCAGGGGGAATTTAGAAAAAAGAGGACAGTTGTTCAATCAAATACAACTTTAAATGCACAATCTTTATTTAAATAAGATTTTAAAAATAAATAACGGGGACTGTTATTGTACTTCCTAGAAACCTCTTCTTTTCCAAATTACATCTATGCTATACCCGGTGACATGAAATCTTGGGATGTTCAGAGCACATCATGAAAATAGCAGGTTCAGATCTGATGAACGGGAAAGGGGGAAGGTTGACTCAAGCTTAGTGTTAGTGGAGCTGCCTGGGTCTTCTGGGGCCTACGGTTAGCTGTGGAGAATCAGAGCTGGGAGAGACCAAAAAGATTATACTTTCCTGATGATCTCTTCTCAGACAAGTGGGGACATTCAGGTCCACAGAGTGACAAGGAGCCTCTTGAGCTCATGAAGTGAGTTAGTGGAACAAATGGGCCCAATTGTGGGTCTCCTGATGCCCAGCCGAAACTACTCTGATCCACGATGTTACCTTTAAGTTATTATTCCACAAAGGCCTCTCCAGCAGGTGGCTACGCATGGATTGTGATTCGAGGTGGTATAAGTTGACCAGCTCTTACCTCCCAACTGCCCAGCAACTAATCTGTAATTCTACCATTAAAGATTGGCTACTGTGGACTATGAAGACTGTTTAAAATCATGTTTCCCTTATTAAAATGAAAATACCTATCAATAGAAATCAACTTAGGGGGAAAGGAAGGGTAGAGAATGAGAATAAGAATTGGCAGAAATAAGATAAGAAGGGGCGTGGTGGCAAGTTCTCCAGTTTGGCCAAAAGACAGTTGGGTGAGATGGAAAGCCCGGGTCTAGCCTTCTTTCTTCTGTTCTCTCCCTGCTCTTATTTATGAACAAGAAGCACCTGGCTGGAAAATTAGCTCCACCCCTTGACTGTCCTTGTCCAAAAGATGACAGTGGAGTCCGTCTTAAAAGAATAAAGACTCAACCCCCGGAAATCACTAGCCCTTCCATCGAAGGGTCCGTGGTAAGGGCAGTTTAGCAAAATAACTGAAGAACTGAATGTCTCTCAGTTTGAATCTTGCTTCAATCAACTATAAATTCTGTACCTTGGAGAAAGCATTACTAAGTTCTTTGAGTCATACCCTATTTATAAAATGGGGAAGTATCAGTTAGCTTGTTGTGCCCCCAAACCCTGGGGCTTAAAACAACAGTTATTCCTTCTCCTGTACCTAAGGGTTGGCCAAGAGGCTGTGCGTCTCACGGCAGTGCGTGTGTCAGCAGGGCGACTCTGCTGTATGTGTCTCTCATTATCCTCTTGGGACCTGCAGACTAGCTGGCTCTTTCCCAGAGGGAGGCAGCAGGAAAACATGTGTGGCCTTTGAAGGCCTGAGCTCAGCGCTGTCACTGTGCACCTCACCTATGTCTCATTGGCCAACACAAAGACATATCCAAACCCAGAGTCAAAGGATAGCAAGAAAGTTCTGCCCCAAAACGAGGCTATTGCAAAAATGTGCAACTTACCATAAAGAATAATAAAAGTGCCATTTCATTGCACTGCTCTGACTATTAAAAGGCATACATAAAGTGTTAATGATTGGCTGTGCTCTCTCAGGGTGCCCAGAGATGGGTGTGCTTTGGTGCCCTACCGGGTAGGGCAGCAATGACACATTTGGGGCTGAGGACTTCTCTCTTTGATTTGGGCAGCTCCTAAAGGGGTGTCTTCTAAAGGTGAGGAAATGTGTGGTCCCCCTGAATCCATCAATTTCCTGCTTCCAAGTACAGTATTGACCTTCATCTCACACACCAAAAGAAACAAATGGATTTGATTAGCAAATACTTTCATCTACATCCTAATTGAAGTCTCTGGGACTTCCTTGTTTTGGAAAATCCCATTTTAATGCACAACACATCAGGTAGCCAAAGGAATTTCCTCTCCCATCAGCTGCCTGCCCCTCCCAAACCAGGGAGTTTATCCACCATTTTGTCACCAGCGCCATCAATCTGGTTCTAGGCCCATACGGCCAGGCTCTGAGCTGGAAGATTCTCCTGCTGATTCTGATTCATATCATGCATCGCTTAATCCCAGTGCACTTAAAACAGAGGCAAAGGACAGCCCCAGTGGGTACAGATGCCCTCCCACTGCGGGACTGTGTACTCCCCGCCCGGACAGCTGAGATGCGGAGCCCACTCTCCCTGATGGAGGCTGCTGCGGCTGGACTGAATCACAGACGAGGTGTCCATTTGGCCATCTCAAAAGGCTGACCAGTTGGCACATTGTTGTCTCCAAATGAGCAGGCAGGAAACGGGGTTTCCTAAAACCTGGTTTTAAAGCACTTAGAACAGGAAACCATTTCCCATGCATGTTAGATCTCTCTAATGACTGGCTAACTAGAAACAGGCTATCTTAATACTCTGCCCGGAGCCATTACAAATGGCTTTCTTTCCAGACTTCATTAGAATATTTACTGCGATTTGGATAGAAGACTTTTGACACTGCAGTCATAAAATTTACAGGGGACCGTTTTTTTTTTAGTCTGAGAAGAACTTGGAAGAAGCAAGGAAAAGCCCCGAACTCCCCCAGCCACCAACTTCACTCATTAGTGGCCTTCTTGTCTCATGACCCCTGGTTAAGAAAATAAACATCCCTGCGGTAGTCTAATAAATTGCCTTCAGAAAAAAACAGCTCGATCTCTTTTGTCAACCCCTGCCTCTTTCAGATTTACGGCAAGAAAGGGAAAATTCAGCATGTGTGCGTTGTCTGCAAGTTATGTCATTGAATCTTCATAAATGGGCACGATCGTCATTTAGCTTCTGAGAAAACTGAGGCTGGAAGTGACTCAAAGTCACCCAGCCAGTGAGCAGCAGAACTGGGACAGCCATAAAAGTGTCACTGAAATGCAGCTCCTCTTAACGGCTTCTTGTACTTATTCTCAGAGCAGCCCCAGTCTACACAGTCAGTAGCTGCTCTTTCAGAAAGAAACTTAGACTCACTTTCACATTGTTTTAAATTTTTAAATGTCTTCATAGCAGTGATCACCCAGAGCTCCAGCTCATTGACGTTAAGTCTCCAGAGAAAAGCCACCGTGGGACAGTGACGCTGCTTGGCTTCGTACAACACTCGCTTGTACTGCAGTTAGGAAGGATGAAAATAGCCGATAGGGAAACAAAGCAGGGTAAATGCAGAGAGGGTGACTTTGATGGGGGAGGGGCACTGGCAGACACAGTGACTGACTGAGCAGGGTCAGGGAAGGATTCCGACCAGGGGGTATTTGAGTACAGATCTGGATGAAGTGAGGAAGAGAAATGCAAATGAGTGTGGGAGAATTCAAGAGTCGGGGACAAGAGCTCTGCGGCGGAGGAGTGTGTGGTTTATGTGGAGAGTAAGTGGCCCCTGTGTCTCTGGTGACGTCTCTGTGGTCTAAGCACAGTGCGAGGTATTCAGAATTCTCTGTCTGTCCAGTTAATGTTCCAGAAACCAGCATCCCTTCATCACATAGCTTATCTGGTGTCTGAAACATCTCCATGGAGTCTCCTTTTAATATGTGCCTTTGGTTTTTATTACAGGATGAATGAAGAGCTCTTCTCCACTCTCTGTGGGCTCCGTGGGCTACACAGCTCCCTGGGATGCTCTGCCAACAGAGCCGAGGAAAAGACGATCGCTCTGATGCAATGTGTGTGGTTCCTCTGCGCTGGTAATAAACAGCACGTGAGCTATCCTGTTTCTCCCTTCTTGCCTTGATTCCTAGGAAGCTCAGTGTTAAATTTAACATTCAATTAAAACAACAAAGTTAGCCTTCAAGGCTTTTGAGTATTTCTAATGCTTAATGGTGTATCTGCTTTCCATTGTGAGCAGCCCCTAGTCCCGTTGGATTGGGGTATAAATAACACATGTACGGAAAATCACATATGCCAAAAATATAAGAAGTGTTGATCTGCCTAAAAAAATGAAAAAGCAACATTTATTTCTGTCACTGGATGCTCTTGGTAAGCCATTGTTTATTATTTCATTTACAAGGAGGCCACCCATGTAACCAGATCAGATCAGAGGAGAAACGCTGCTCTAGACTGATGTGCCAATGTCTCCTGCCTCCAGTGAATCCCATCTCCAGGTAATCTCCAGGTGTGCACAACCTTATATCCCTCCCTGGGATGTGAACTCTGGGTTTAGCCATGTGATATGCCTTAGCCAATGTGCTGCTGGCAAATATGCTGCAAGCAGAGGCTTAGGAAGCAATGACTAAGTGTTGCCCTCTTGAAATGTAGCTGCCACCATCTAAGACAGTCAGGATGACATGGAGAGAGAAGCCCAATCATTACAACTTGGTGCAACAGCACCAGTGACCCCAGGAAAATGAGAGAGACCAGCCATGCCACCCAGAGTCGAGGAGGATCAATCAATCTCTACTACTTCAGGATGAAAGTTTCAGGGTGGCTTGTTACACAGCAATAGGAAGCTGATACAGACACATAAAGATTTCTTTTAGGACCAAAATTCTAGAGGACTCTTACTAAATGTCTGGGTCCAAGAAGTGCTTAGTACATCACTTAAAATATCTAGGGTCCTGAAGAACTTATCTCACCAGGAAACAAGATAAACAGACCAATAAGAGCACATATTTTCTGAGAACCTGCCCTATTGGCCCAAGGGATACACTGATAAAAAAAACACAGAATTACAATTGCTATCCTTAAAGTCCTCAAAGAGCTTAGTAGATGATAAGGCTACTAATTTAGATAGTCTGAGATTGGCAAAAGAACAGAGGGAGATGTGAAAAAACAGAATAGTCTAGAAACAGATCCTAATAAATAGCATGCAATATACTAAAAGCAGCTACCCATATCAAAGGCAAACCAAAAAATATCTTTATGTGGTACCAAAATAATAAGTTAGCTGCTAGGAAAAAAGTTCAAATTAAGACCTTATCTTACACTGAGTATACAGAAAATAGAGTACTCCCCATCAGTGATACCATGCTTATGATGATTTTACAAATATTCAGAAATTTTCATACTGGGTTATTAAACTGTTCGTAGCTTGAAATTAGCCCTGAAAGGAGTATTTACACCACATTAATTGGCAAGTGCTAGAAATCAGGGCTTTTTGAAGGCACTTACTAACACGTCATTGACAATGATAAAGATCTATATATTTGAATACACATATGTTTAAAGTTTGGTTATCAAAACTCTAGGAAGTGAACTGGACTGTACATTGACTGGACAGTACATTTCATCTATGTGAAAAAATGGAGATATGTACAGAAAAATGTCAATGTACAAAAATGTCAATGGGCATTTCTTTCTTCAGAGGAAAGCTCCTCATAGGATGTGTTTTTTTTGTTTTGGGGTTTTTTTTTATTTTTTAATTTTTTTTATTTTTAGGATGTGTTATACTCCTTTCTACAGCTGTCTGCTTGCTCCTACATTCCAGCCTGCTCTGTGGTTTCCCTTGAAAAGCCAGGGAGAGTCACACTATTCTACTGTCCATGTGTCTTTGACATGTGTCTTTTTTTTCTCCCAGATTGTGGATTCTAAATTTTCCAAAGTGATCCAGGTCATGCTTATGTCATCAGTCAAAAAATAAAAACAGAAGAAAAAAATCTTTAAAGGTTTCATTTTGCAAAAAGAAGAGAGCCCTTGCCCTCTAAAATAGTCAAAATTATCGTTACTATTATGTCAGGCACTGGGTTAGGGAATTGACCTGTATTTTACCGTTGAATCTTCTGCTCATTCTCAGTTTGCAGAAGATAATATCTAGGCTTGAAAAAGTGGAGTGGCTTGGCTGAGGTCGCCTAGCTGGAAAACAGCCGAGTAAACGGTTTCATTCCTTTCACCCCGCGACACTGGTTCTGGCATTGAATTGTGGCAGATGCTAACTACATCTTAACTCACTGATGCTCCTGATACCCCCCTAAGTCTCTCAAGCTCTCACAGATGGGCTGGTTTCAGTTAGAAGGACGCAGAGGCTGGTGAGCCCAGGGCTCAAGTTGAAGGTGCTGACTCTAGGCACAAAGGGATCTAGAGCCAGTGACACCTGAAAGCCTCACAGAACACGGCAAGCTACACAAAGGCAAAAACTTACAGCTTTACAGCTGCCTTCTCACTGCTCAGCTCTCGGGCCCATGGTGGGCTCTTACTCCATGCCTTTTGGATAAATAAAGAATTTATTGAACTTTTTTCCTAGCAGCTAACTTATATTTTGGTACCACATATAGATAGGAGGAAGGCGAAAGAGAAGCGGGCAGGCCAGAAGAAGAGGAGCATGGTGAAGGACAGGGGAGAGGAAGAAAGGAAACAGAAGAAAACTACCAAAATGTGAAGACAAGGAGGCCCGTCAGCCCATCCCGAGTGAGGGTAGCAGACCAATGCACCTGATTACCTCCAAGAGGATCTCAGTACTATCATAGTCAGGACAAGAATTTAGGACAAATCACCAGAAAAAACAATAGTATGAGATTTTTATAGAGGCACGAATAATAGAAAGTGCATTTTAGAAATATTTTTATTATAAGTCATTAGGCTTGATATTTACATGGGTCACTATGAACCAGGTAGAAAATTCATTTTCTACAACGATTCATTCCCAAACCCAGGGGGAGTCACTATCATTGAGTGTGGATGTGTTTCCATTCAAAAAAACTCCTGCAGTAGAACTGATACAAATGGATCTTCCAAGGGTCTTCTTATACAAGCACATCGCAGGGGTTATCATCAGCATTTCACTACCATTTGGGAAAAAATCAAACTTTTCTGGAGAGTTAAGTTTTTGTCTTGTGTTGTTTGTTTATTGTTGTTGTAGCGGCCTTTCTTATTTTGTTTTAGCATAAACTGTCGTATCCCCCGCATATCCACTGGAATTGTGATCACCCTTCCTTGCTTCTTGATCTGAGAATAATCATTTTTCCAATCCCAAACCAGAAATGTTGCAGTGTCCTCACATCAAGAGACAATTAGACTCATGTGGTCCTTCTCCTCTGTGGTTATTTGGTAAGACCTGACCACCTCACCTCACCCCTTTTTCCTCAGCATTTCAGGCTGTCCAATGGACATAATTATACTTTCTCCCTCAAGGTGCTTCTGTGAGTGGAAAAGGATATAAAGTTCAAGTCCGGTTCTTACGGTAGTATCCGGCACTCAAGATATGGGAACTATAATTGTAGAACGGAGTGTAAAATGTGTCTGTGTCAGTTTTACCGGGATTGGATCTTTTAAAATGTTGATTCTTGGTCCTTCTTTGAGTTAGAAATAAAACCCAGACTCCAAATCTCTAGTTAGGATGTCAATTTCTAAACTTACCTTAAATCCTAGGTCATCTCTGGGGTGCTTATTAGTTATAACTCAGGGAGATTTTATAGGTGCACAAGAAGTTAGATAAGTGATCTTTAAATTATGACCTTTATTTTTGACGGAAAATAATTTGTTGGAATTATTAGGCTATTGTTGAACCACTGAATCATCATGAAACTGACTGAGCGTTCTTCCTTTCATTGGGTGGGGAGATTTCAAATCTTGATTGAATTTGCTCTGGGTTATTTTGTTCCACAGTTTAGTTGGAGCCTTGACTGCTAACCCCAATTCTTGTCTGTCATTTTCTTCAGAAATACTGGATTCCCCTTACTCTTACTCTTTTGATATCAGATTCAATAAACTCACCAAGCAAACAAACAAAACTCCCAAATCCAATGAACCCCTTCAATTCAGATCCATGTTTAAAACAATCCAAACTCCATGCTTCTGATCAGTGATTGACGACGCACCCCTTAATGAGCAAGCCAGACAGGACTCCAGGATGGAGGAGCTGCCATAAGGTCGAACCTCAGTGTCCTCCCACTGAGGACGGACGCCCTCACCCCCTCACGCTGGGTTTATGGCTGGGCATTTCTTTCTTTAGAGGAAAGCTCCTCATAGGATGTGTTATACTTGTTTCTGCAGCTGTCTGATTGCTCCCTCTTTCCAGCCTCCTCTGTGGTTTCCCTTGAAAAGCCAGGGAGGGTCACACTATTCTACTGTCCATGTGTCTTGTCTCTCTCGCTGGCCCTCCTTTTAGATGAACGATGTGATCCCTTGGGGACAGAAAGTGCTTTGTTGGAAAGCACTTAGTTCCCGAGGTGCCAGCTCTCACTGTGGGATTCCTGACCGTATCCTCAGGACAGCTTCACCTGGGTCCTCCTTATTTCCACCGAGTGCACTAAGCTAGTCTTACTGGGCTTCCAGATGCCGCTCAGAGGACAAGGAAGATGCGCTCTAGGCCGGAGCCCCAGCCCACTTGGGATTTCTCGGAGCCTCTCTCGTCTGTCCTTTCGAGAGCTGTTTAATAGCAAATTCATGGGTCTGCAAATCATACATCTCCCTGCCCTAAAATTTTACCAAGATTTACAACGCAAGGCAGATCTTCTGATGAGAGAAATGAACCAGCTCCCTTTATTTTTGTTTCTATCCATGATTTAAAAGCTACCGCGCCTTATTTATTTTCAAGTTTGCCTTTGAAGACACCTGCTCCCTTTGCCGGCAAAAAGGAAATTGCAGGGGCTCCACTTCTCAAGCTATTTCCCCTTCCAGAAGTCCTGATTCCTGCTCATCTCATGTTTTCCTTCCAAAAAACATTCTCCCAGCTTCCTTCAAGTCCTCCTTCCTCTAAGAAGAAGGGGAACTCTCTATCTCTCTCTGGCTTCTCAGAGTACTTATCGTCTCTTAGGTTCATTTTGGTAATTAGCAGTGTATATAGTCTTGTCCTTATTTCTAATTACCTTCTCCAAGTCAGTGGTCTTAAGTTCGTCTCTGTCACGTAAATGTCTTAACCTCCTGTTCTTCATATGACAGCTCTTTCTTTGTAAACAATCCCAAAAATGGTGCCCAATGAATACCTGTTACATTGGATTTCTATCCTGAATGTGTTTTTATGCATTTTATATACTTCCATAGAAGCTTTAAAAGTAAAGAGGGGTAGGAGGAAAACAAAAAAACAACAGATACTTTTGCAGCAATTAATTCATAAAATAATCACGCAAATCATTGATTTAAAAACTTGCCGAGTCATTAGTTTTAAAAACACCTTGTCTGGCACAAATCTCCACCCCGTTTTGAATTCTCACTACCCTTTCCTAAGAAATTAGTGAAAGAACCATTTTCTAATATGTTAAGTATCATCTCCTCAAATTTTTTATATGAGACAAAAAAAAGGAGAGAAAAAAGATAAGAAATAAGTTAATCCTCACAGGTAATTGTAGTGTATGTTACACATATATGTTTAAAACTTACACACGGACTCGGTAGGAACCTCGTTTTCTATTACTTGCTCTAAGTAAAATTCCAGGTAATTGGTCAGAAGGATTAAAAGTGCTGGGATATGGGGAATGTTTAATGGGCTCACACCTGCCTTTCTGTAAAGCTGCAGCCTATTCCTGTTCTATAGCCTTTAAAGCTCTCCACTAGCAATTTACTGATGCAGCCAATTAGACAAAGGAGGTAAGATTTGGGAAGCCCTTTCGGGGAAACCGGCCACTCTCAGGCCCACACCGCTAGGCGCTAGCTCACTGGGCCTTTTGCTGAGAGCTGTCTTCCAGCTCCAATCTCAGTTTTCTTTCTTTCACATTCTGAAACTACTAGTTTAGGAGACATTGTCACCCAGAAACATGTGGCCAGAGCATCATGTAATCACCCTTTTCCCCCAGTTCTCATTTCTCCCTAGTTACTTCTAAAAAGCAAGTTTTATCCTATGGAGATTTCCATTGGCAAGACCCCAGAGTCAAAATAAAATACATCATTTGGAAATGTCCAGGATTTAAAAGCAGCAGGGTATTTAGAGTGACAAACGAAAATGGCATTTATTTAGATCAAGATGGATTTAGAGAGTGGTGAATGATGACCAGCAAGCATGTAGGATCAGCAGCTATGCCCTGCTGATGTTTATTTGCATTTTTATTTGAGATAATATCTTCATCTGTGTTGGTTTGATCTGCCCGTTAACACATTAACCTATGAAAATTTTAAGTCCCAAAGAATTTCTAGCAGGTTAGAATCATAAAGCATTAGATTATTAGATCGAGGCTCTTAATTTTTTTTTTTTTATAGATCTGACCACTAAATTTCCCAGATGGTAGGGAATGCTCCTGGCCGAGGTAGAAACTGGGGAAGCGACGGGAAGGCAAATTGTTTCTGCTGTAAGAATTCGCACAGGGAAGAGAGTCACAAGAGTCATGCAGACCAGGGGTACTGTTTTGACATGATAGATTTTTCTGCTGAGCATTCATTTTCTTTGGGATGTTTGATAACTAGTTATCCTTAATTAATTCTAATCAAATAAAAATATAGAATAAATTTTAAAATGTTCAAAAAAACAAGGAAAAAATTTTGATCTTTTGGTCAAGATGATAGTTAAATCTTAAAACAAAATAGCCATTTATAATTTTAAGTAAAGATATTTTCAAGGCTTCTGTTTGCTTTCAAATCAAATTTTGTAAAGAATACAGGTAATGGAAGCCTTAGAGATTTGTGACTATAGACTGGCTAATTAGATTTTTCTAACGAAAAATAAAAGCTCATAGAATTTTGTATCATATCAAATTTGATGGTTTAAATTAATGTGAAATATCCACATAATATTTAAATAAGAGGTTACTTATGCTTTCAAGACACCTTTAAAATGTGATAATTTGGAAGTTGGTTTATTAATGTGCTCATTTTATAGCGTCGGTCTTTTCTTGAAAAAATAAGTAATTATGTTTTTTCTTATATTGCAACATATTCTCAGTACAGTCTCGTGGCATACTTATTTAAACACAATCCCTAGTAATACAACAAAATGAGAATAATACTACTGATTAAAATCAATGGGGTGGTACTGCCAAACTTCATTCTATATTAATCTTCTTACGTTGTATAGAAAATCCACATCCCTTCAAAACTTAGCTCTCAAAACTTCGTGTCACTAAAGCAAAACATCCAAGAAATATTTGTTTGCATATAAAAGAAATGAGCAGAAAGGGATTTACATTGGTAAATTATCTTTTCGCTGGTTGTTTTGTTTGCTTGTGAAAAAAATGAAAACTCAGTATTGGTTGCAGTTAAGCTGACTTCAGGATTATATGCCCCAGAAGAATTTTGAAGATTAACATTAAAAAAAAAAAAAAAAAAAGATCTTTTACACTCCTTTCAAAATTGCCTGGGAAAAGAAAATAAATGCAGGTGATATGCTGATCCAATTTCCCTACTTCATTGAGAACTATCGAAAATTATACCATTGAAAAAAGTTTTCCATAAAAAGAATTTTCAACAAATTTGAGCGTTCAAACACATATGAAAACAAAAGGCCATGTGATGCCACATGTGAATCCCTCTTAATCAGGGCACGTTTGATGTACTTTGGGGGAAAAAATAAGGGAGAGAAACTATATTTGGTTTAGACCCGCGAGCACCAGTGGGCACTTCTCACCCCATGTGGATAATCTTTCTACCCTCACATTAGCTCCCAGCAGAATATCAAAACCGCGAGAAGGAACAGCTTTGAAGCTGGAAGGTCTGGATTCCAAAATTAGCTGTAACTGACAAGCTGCGTCTCCTTGGGCAAGATAATTAAGCTTCAGTGTTTCCCCCTATAAAGTGGAGATGATAATAGTGGTTACCCCTGCAGAGTGGTTTTAAGGATAAATTCAGATAATTCATGGAAAACATTTAGCAAAGTGCCTGGCACATGGTAAGAACTCAGTAAACGCTATTAGCTGTTAGAGAGGGAACTCTACAAACGTTTGCAGAATTGAACACACTCTAGGCTGAGAGAGAAGCCAGAGCTAGCAGAGATGATTGACAATGCATCTTGTGAGTAAAGCTCCAGGACGTTTTGCCTTCAGAGATTTTTCAACTGGAAAGTTCTAGGTGGCCATTTCACAGGAGGCCAGTGGAAAGGGAGCTGAACTGAAGTCAGGGCTAGGTTGAGGGAAGAGGTGGTCGACAGAAAATAGAAAGAGAGCAGAGGCTGGGGGCAGTGCCACAGAGTAGGAATTGTTTGGAACCAGAAAGTTTGAGGCTCATTCGTCATTTCTGCCTATTATTATTTTCATAGCCTTGGTCATTAAAGGTATTATTGTCTCTGTGCCTAGTTCCTCATTTATAAAACATGTTATTAAAGCCTACTTTATAGGTTTGCTCCGATTGTCTAATGACGTGGCATGTGATGTGTGTAAACGTAGTGAACTCTGCAAAGGGTAGCTCTTTCTGTGACAGTCAGCTGGAAGGTCTCCAAAATGGTAGACCAGGATGGGAAGGAAGGATCTGAGAATGGATTAATAATCAAAGAACTATCTGTGAACAATGACACAGGACTAGGGGCAAATTAGGAAGAAGGAGAGTTGGAAATTATTAAAAACTTAGTGACAAAACATCTGGAACTCCCTCTGAGGAGGAGAAAAACTAATTTGAATACTATTACTCTGAAAGTCACATGTACCTTGAAAATAATAGATTAATGAAACTTAATAGCTATTAGAGATTGCGTCCCAGACTGGAGGGGTTGTTGAGCATATACAATTCCTTTGGATGCCTTGGTAAAGACAGGGAGCCTTCCTCCGCCTGGGTCCCCGAATGACTGCATGAGCAGCCTCCCCTCATTACTACACCAGTTGGATTTATATGAGCAAAAATTAGAGTATATTCAACCACTAAAATAGTGAGAAAATAATTGGATAGGCCTCCAAAGCGAACCCAAACTTTTTCTCTAAGCCTTCTTTTTATTCCCTGAAATTCAATATGTGATCTGGCTTTTTCTCTCATAGGAATATTTTAAATTTTGACTCTTTTTTCTTACAATGTAAACAAGGCCAATTGGTCTTGTCATTTAACTAATTCTGTGTATAGAAGTAACTTCCGCTCAGCGAGTAGGGCGCCGGCCCCATATACCGAGGGTGGCAGGTTCAAACCTGGCCCCGGCCAAACTGCATCAAAAATTAGCCGGGCGCTGTGGTGGGCGCCTGTAGTCCCAGCTACCTGGGAGGCTGAGGCAAGAGAATCGCTCAAGCCTAAGAGGTGGAGGTTGCTGTGAGCTGTGACTAGACAGCACTCTACAGAGGGCGATAGAGTGAGACTCTGTCTCTACAAAAAAAAAAAAAAAAGAAGAAGAAGTAACTTCCTCCTCAAGGGAATCCTAAGTAAATTAATATCAAATCAACTGTTTGGGGGTGTAAAATGTTAGGACATTAAAGGTCCACTTTCAGCAAATGATGCAATAATGTGAAGAATCTGTGTTCATCCAGACATTTCTATCCCAACTAAAAACTCAGCACAGAGGGTAGGAAAGAAAACTAGCAAACAAAACTATGAAATCACTATTCTGTTTACACAATATTATCAAATACAATTTTAATGTGCTATTTTAAAATGAAAATAACTTTGTTTTTTTCTCATCATAAAAGGAAGGCATCTTTTAAAAATGTTTGGAGAACTTTTTCCAGAAAAAAGAAAATCAAGATTGTCTATGATTTCACTCCTTGGAGGCAACTTCACTGTTAATAAGATAAACTTAACTTTCACCCCACGCTCATTGACTCTAGACAGCCTTAATCCCTTTACTCTGCCAAGGTGATAACAAAAATATCACAGTCTTGTATTAATTTTTGTTTCTCTGATTATCTGTAAGTATAGGTTTCATGTATTTCCTTTGGCTTATTGTATTGTATGCTTTTTTCTTTTAAAATGCTTACCTCTTGCTAATTTTTTAAAGTTCTAAATGTATATGTATGTTAATCCTTTTAAATAGATTTAGACAGTTCTTCCTTGATAGAGTATTTTTTGACCTTTAGGAAATATTAATAGTTGCAATTTGCATAAGGATTAGAAATATCATGTATCTGGGTATATTCTCCCACAGCAGAGATCTGGGCTTAGCTAGCAATTTCAATCCTTAATATATAAGATCTCATCTAAATTTTGTTATGCTAGATGTGTGATGTGACAGATAATATGACTGTGGTAATTATTACACAACATATATGTATGTTGAGTGATCATGATGTACACCTTGAATGTATGCAATCTTTATTTGTTAATTAATTTTTTTGTTTTTTGAGACAGAGTCTCAAGCAGTCACCCTGGGTAGAGCACTGTGGCATCACAGCTCACAGAAACCTCAAACTCTTGGGTTTAAGCTATTCTTTTGCCTCAGCCTCCCAAGTAGCTGGGACTACAGGCGCCCACCACAATGCCTGGCTATTTTTGTTGTTGTTGCAGTTGTCATTGTTGTTTTAGCTGGCCCAGGTTTGGTTCGAACCCACCAACCTTGGAGTATGTGGCCAGCATGCCACACACTGGGCTATGGGTACTGCCCATAAATACTTTTAAATTAAAAAAAAGAAATCATTCACCATTATCAAGGAAAAAGACCACAGGTTCAAACTTCTTTTATTGACCCATGTGGTGGATATGAAATAAAATTTATTTTTCATTATTAATACTTTCACATGAAATTTGAAGAAAGCATAAAAATTTTATAATTATTTTGGTGATAATAAAAGCTGTCATTATAGCTCAAAGACCTTTTCATCTGAAACACAAGACAGTATAAAAAGCAAAATAAGAATCACTTCTTGACCCTTATCTGAACTCCAGAAGACTCAGATTACTTTCTAGTCTTGTTATCACAGTTGATTTAATATCAGTCTTATAATAATAGACAGAAAAGGCCTATCTTTTTAATAGATAGGAATGATCTAAGTTTTGAGATGTCGTATGACTTTAGTGGAGTAATAATAACAATATTTAAAATTCATTGTACTTCTATTATGCAATTAGTCAGGTCAGCTGGGCTTTATCTCATTGACTCATAACACCCACATTTTACAGATGAGAAAAGTGGAGACAGGTGAAATGACTCCTCCAGGGACGCTCCACAAGGACATGGTGGAGTCCTGACTTCAACTCCAGCAGATTCTGGAACCTACTCACTTAATCATCATTCATTAACCCCACTGGAGAAGTGGCAAATCAGTATCGATCATAGAAATAGAACCAAGGCCTTGGGGCCAACACCAAAAATAAACTTGGAACCTTTTGCATCTTAAAGGAGCTTCTCCTAGCAGTTCTAAGCCTGGGGTGGGGCTCACTTGTAACAGAGAGTGGATGAAAGCATGGCATGGTTCACCGGTCAGCCTTTTCTCAATTATAAGCAATTTTAATGTTCCCTCAAATCTGTAATTATAGGATTATTACAAACTCGATATAGTTGCTGATTTTGAAGCATGCATATATTGAATTCTGACAACTGACCAAAAATAAAAAATGTGCGTCTTAGAAATCTTTCAGATCTTCAAGCATGATAGAAGTGGTTCTTAGCAGAAGAGGTTTCAGGAAAAAGTCTGCACATAAGTGTGTCGATGAAAGCTGTCTTCTCTTTTAAATTCTGTTGCCTAAAACACTCATTTGTGTTATAAAAATAAATGCAGATATTATAGAGGAGGATTGGCAGCAAACTCTGCCATATTTAATGAACTGTCCTCACTCTAAACCAGTGATTGAATTCTTGTCTTCCCACTCTCAAGTTTAGATGCTGGAGGTGGTGTTTTTTCTTAATCTTTTTCTTTTTCTCTACTGAAAAAACCACACATTGTCTTACTGAGACTCTCCTCTGATTGAGAGATCTTCTGGGTAATACGAGCAAGGCCTTCTGGGAGGCAGAAGAGTACCCTCGGTGGCCATTCCTGGTCCTTTAATTTTATTAAAATTGGAGCTAGAAGACAACTTAGAAGGATTCAAATCCAACATCCCTCCCCTCTTTTTTCCAAACAGCTGAGGAAAGTGTGGTTCAAAGACTTGCCCAAATCACATATCTCATTACCGTGAAGCAAAGGCTCCAACTCATCTCTTGCCTTTTCACTCTTCCCATGAAAACTCCCTAACTGCTGAACTTCCAGGCAGCATCACCACCATCTGGAAAAGTAGGCATGAGGAGGTTGAGGGGTCAAGTCTTCTGAGATTTAGCTAGACAGAGAGGCAGCTCCTGGCTTCCTGATGTTGTCTTACACACCCCCACTTTGCTCTGAAGCTCTGCAGGTGTAAAGACTTAGTAAATCTACCAGTTTAAGAACAAACAGGTCTTGGCCAGTGTAAAAAAGAGGCTCATGGTAACCCAAGCATGCCTTCAAGAAAATGACAAAAGTCACCTCAGGCAGGGCACCATCCACCGGGCACCCAGTGCATCTGAGGTCTCATGCCCAAAAGGAATGTAGAACCAGGGCTGAGGTTGGGGCAACTTCCGGCCTCTGTCCTAATAGCAAAACCTAGAGCCATTGGAAACAGGGTGGGGGAAGGGCACATGCTTTTGTTATTTTTCTTTTCTCTTTTCAAGGGGTCAAAAGCCGACAGTCTGACACTTGTAAAAGTGTCAGCCCAAAGGGGGAAGGCTCCTTGGACAACACGATAGCTCGCCCAGCATGTATCAGAAACTGAGATTCAACACCACGCTTTCTTTTCTCTCCTTTCCAGCAGCCTCTGTTGCTCGTGGCAGATTTAATGGTGTGATTTACAGCACTGAGAGACCTTTGTCAGGGCCAGTAAAATGACAAACAGAAATATATGGAGCAGTATGTTAACAGCCTCCACACAATACCTTGTCAGTTACAGCTTGACAGCGATACATTTTAATTTTGTCTTTCATAAAAATCTTGGCATGTATGCCTCATTTGAACACAGGCTTCCAAGTCAAGTGTGTCATCCAAGCATGCAGTTTATCACCCTCTATATTTTCTGTCCTTTTCATTTAATGTCATTCCTATGGCAACAGACATCGCCCTGGAAATCATTTTCAAAACAGCTTATTTGTTGAAAGGGACTGGGTGAGGCTAAAATATGTGTTTGGCTGGGAAGAATGTCAGAGTGTGAATATGGCTTAGTTACATTAATCATATTCTTTGAGGACTTTGTGTAATCAGATACTTGAAGGAGGCGTATTGTGGGGTGGAATCTGACATCCCCGCCCCACCCCCAGCTTTTTATGGTTTTGCATTTCATAAGGATAAAAATAAGAGAGGCGAACTTGCAGCTCACTCCATGGAAAGGCATCTAGGCTGGTTTCTAACCTGGCACGATACATCTATTTGTGGGGATAGGGTAGATGGGTGGATTCTAACTCCATTAACACTGAGCTGCTGCTACTCTGAAGCTGATTACATAAACCCAGATTTATTCATTCAACATTTATTTGACACAACTTTAATGACCATCTACTATGGAATAGGTATTATGTTGACAAAATAGCGGTGAAAAAAATAAGCAAAATCTCTGATTCCATAAAGCTTAGACCCTAGAGAGGAGGACTGATCTTAAAGAAGGGAACAAATCGGGCAGTGCCTGCGGCTCAAAGGAGTCTGGCGCTGACCCCATATACCAGAATGGTGGTGGTGGGTTCAAACCCAGCCCTGGCCAAAAACTGCAAAAAAAAAAAAAAGAAGAAGAAGAAGAAGAAGAAGAAGTGAACACATTGCTGAAGGTGGATTCTCTACGCAGGGTTTAAGATGAAGGTTCTTTGTGCAGGTGATTTATTAAAGACTCAATAAACAGTCTTACAAAGGACTTACATGTTGATGTGAACAGTAGAACAAGGCAGGAGAAGAAGCAGAGCAAAACGCAGTCCAGCCTCAGCTTGATCCCAGTGGGAGCTCTGGAGCATGAATAGCCCCATGGAGCTGACCCACCTAGGGGCACTGCACTAGGGCTGGACTTCTGTGTTCACTAATCAGTCTGTCATTGGTCACAAGCTGCTTCTTGGGAGAGGTATCTCCCAACATAGCCTCCTATTGACCAAGAATATCATACCTGGGGAGAGGGTGCAGATGTAGCCAATAACCATCAAACTCACATGAGCTGGGGAGTGGGCACACACGCCAGGCAAGGGGGTCAGAGCATGTAGCTTCCACTATATACATAAAAACATAACATTTTAAGTCAAGAATAATGCTATGAAGATGATAGAAGAGGGCCATCTACAGTCGATGGATAGCTTATGAAATGCATCTCTAAGGAGATGACATCTGAATTGAGATTCCAACGAGAAGAAAATGACCCATGGGCAGGTTTCTGCAAAGGGTGACAAGTTTAGGATATTTGAGGAAAAGAAAGAAGGCCCAGGTTGCTGAACATATGAGCAACGGATGAGGTGGCAGAGAATGAGGTCAAAGGGACAAACCGGGGTCAGACCTTACAGGTCTGGCAGTCCGTGGAAAGGGTTTGGATTTTCCTCTAAGGTCCTGCATCAGGTACTGGCATCTGGACATGAAATAACCAGCCCTTGTCCCAACCCTCCTGGCGAGACACGGGCTACTCTGAAAACTGGACGTACTGAGTGTGTATGGGGCACCCAAGCCGGTACCTATTTCTCCAGGAGTGAGGTCTTCCTAGATGGAATGACTCAGAAAGGAAACAGCACTCACCTGAATGTATTATCAGGACATCCAACAGTCCCTGCTTTAAGACAATATCTAGTTTTTGGTTCACATGGCAGCCCATAAAAGCTTTCTTAATTTCTATTAGGGATGATCTGCAGTTTTAGTGGAAATCTAAAGCCTACCTTTTCCCCAAATCAAAAGCTATGCATTTTCCCCTAAAGGCCACATTCTACCCAGTAGGCAGTCCTGTGGACCCTCATGCCTCACATTGCGGGCTGCACATCGGAGCATCAGCAGGACGTGGGGGCTCAGGCAAGCCGGCCCACAGGCCCCGCTCCTGACCTATCGAATCAGAATCTGCATTTTAACAAGATCTTCTGGCTGATTTGTGTGCCCATTAAAGTTTGATAAGCTCTGTTGCTGAACACTGTTTCCACCGGGAAACGTGTCCTGAGCTCCAATAATTCACTTATTAACAAAACAAACACTTGGAACATAAAATCAGGGAATACGCTGGCTTCTATCACAAAAGAAAAGAAAAAGAGAGTGAAAGAGTTAACTTTGTGATATAATTAGAAGAGAACAGAACGTGTCAGTCCTATCCACAGCACTGCTGCACGCGTGGGGACCAGGAAGGTTCCTGGGGGTCCAAGACAATTCATGAGAGACCGTGAACACAAAGAGATTTGAAGACGGAGGGAGTGAAAAATGGAGCTCTGATGGAGGTTTCCACAGCAAAGGAGAGATCAGTATTAGTGAAAGTGTGTCTTAAAATATTATTTCTAGGAAGCAAGACTTCCAGAATGGTGGAAGTCCAAAAGTCTGCTTCTCCATGTAAGTAACAAGACTACTGACCAAATAGTCAAAATCGACTTTTTCAAAACTCTGAAAAATAACCAAAGGGTTGCAGTATTCCAAGGACCATTCATTTTTTAAAAAACTAGTTTTACAGGATCCTAATGGATTGTCCCCCAATGACTATGCTGTGATAAAGTAGAAACAGTGAATTAAATAACAGTTCAACAGGTTTCTCTCCTATAGGATCTTTTAGGACCTTTAATATACTAAATATTGTAGAGTATGCAATTTTTCCTAAAGTTAATTGTGAGCTATTCCACAAATCTAAGTCCTGTGAAATAACTTTCAAAAATAGTAGGTGGGACTTTGAGTTTAGATCTGAGAAAAGATCAAAAGTTCTAGACACCTGGCTGGGTGTGATGGCTCCTGCCTATAATCTCGGCACTCTGGAAAGCTCCGGGGAAGGATCACTTGAGCTCAGGAGTTCAAGACTAGTCTGAACAAGAGCAAGACCCCATCTCTACTAAAAATAGAAAAATTAGCCAGGTGTTGAAGTGGCACCTCTAGGTACAACTACTCAGAAAAGAAAGGTAGGAATATCTCTTGAACCCAGGAGTTCCAGGTGTTGTGAGCTAGGCTGATGTCATGGCACTCTAGCCCAGGAAACATAGTGAGACTCTGTCTTAGGAAAAAAAAAAAAAATTCTAGACACCAGAGAAGGAGCAAGCATAACAAGAGTGCCCTGGAAACCTGGACTAGAATGCGGTTAGGAAAAAACTTAATTAAGAAGTAAAGTGGTTAAATGCTGGAGTCTTTGAAGGTGCTTAAATACAGTGATTCAGAAGAAGAATTTCTTAAAACGAATTACACAAAGCACCAGGCATAAAATCAAAGGCTGATTAATTTGATGTCATTAAAATTTACATTTCTGTAGAATAAAAAATTATATAAAACCAAGTGAAAAAATAAGTCACAGCATTGGCAGGACATGGGGACAGCTTATAAGAAGATATTAGACAAGGATTACTCTCCAGAATGTATAAAGAGCAAGGAATATTAGCTAAGATAAATAGAGAAACTTAAATGATTGATAGATATGTAACATGAAGTTCAACCTCCAGCATCACAGGAATCAGGTACAAATCAAACTGCAAACATAAGAAATGTGATAAAAACTCGAATCTCTAACAATGCCACGCCTAGTAAAGAAGTAGAGCATGGTGACTCTGCACCTCTGAGGGCTCGTGAACTGTTTTTACTCATACTTGTGATACCAAATGTGTGATATGTGTGAGTTTTGAATCAACCAATGTACCAACTCTCTAGACACCAACTGGGTATCCTGTAGTTCAGTCCAATTTGATTCTGTCATTGCCAGAGTTAGCATCACATCCCATAATTAAGTTGAAGGACTCCGTCCTCCACAACTGCCCACATGTCAGACACCAATCACAAGCACTGGGTACCCAGAGTACACACACTTCTGTCCAATGTGGCTACAAAGCTGGAGGATGCCACAACCCCTTCCCTTCTGGTTCAGTATATTATCTACAATGGCTCATGGTACAGGAGGAAACACTTTACTTACTATTACCAGTTTGTTATAAAGTATGTAACTCAGGAACAGCCAAACGAAAGAGGTACCCAGGGCAAGGTGTGGAGAGAGGGGAGGAGTACATGGGGCTTCCACACCTCCATCAGCCCACCAGGCTCCCATCACCTCCACCAACCCTGAAGATCTTTATTCCCTTTGTTTACAGGTTTCTTATGGAGATTCCATTAAGTATTCCATTACCTAGGCAAGACGGATTGAATCAATGGCCATTGGTAATTAACTCTGTCTCTAGCTCCACTCCCCTCCCTGGAGTTCTAGAGGTGGGCAGGATATTCCAACCCTCTAATCATGGGTTGGTCTTCCTGGAGAGCAGCCCCCATCCTCAGCTATCTAAGGGTTCATGGCCACCAGTCATCTCACTAGCATCAAAAGACACTCTTAGACTCCAGAGATTGCAGGAGTTTTAAGAACTGTGTGGCAGGAGGAGGGGACAAACACAAAATATTTCCTTTTTTTATTATTAAATCACAAGATACAAAATGGAACAAGGTATCTCTTATCCAAAATATTTGATTTGGAACCAGGAGTACTTTAGGTGTTGGATTTTTTTTGGGGGGTGGGATATTTAGATCATACTTAATGGTTGAGCATCCCAAATCCAAAAATCCACAATCAGAAATGTTCCAATGAGCATTTCCTTTAAGTGTCATGTCAGTGCTTAAAGGTTTTGTATTTTGAAGCACTTTGTGTTTAAGATTTCCACATTTAAGATGGCCAAACTGTATAAAGATTTTGGAGGACAATCTGACAAAATGTAGAAAATTGGAGGGTGTGTGTATATCCTGGAGACCCTCCTAGTTATATGAACAAGGAGATAAGAGTATTTGTTCCAGTGCTGTTTGTGGAAACAACCTAAGCATGAGTTAATGGAACAATGGATGAACATATTGATGTATATTCATATAATGAAGTATTGTATAGTAGTTAAATAAATTAGGGCTACATGTATCAATATTAACAAATCCTTATAGAAGGAAACAGTACTTACCATCCATAATAAGGACCTTTAAAATGTGAAATGATGTTTCATATGGCTTATGGGACCCTTTACAGATGCTGAAAATGGGAAAACATGAATGGAAATGATGTACACTAATTCAGCATGAGAGCAACCCCAGGAGAGGGAGAGCAGTGAACAGGATTGGAGAAGGTATGCGAAAGCTTCAAAATCTATAACAGTTCATTTTCTTACAAACAAATTGTTTGAAGAAAATATTTTAAAATACTTAACTTGACCAAAATATGTATGGATAAATAGATACTTGCAGTATTATTCTTTCGTTCTTTCTTTTTCTTTCTTTCTTTTTTTTGTAAGTAATCTTTCCTATTATAAGAGAACGCTAAGGAAAGATGCACTCTTTTTTTTTTTTTTTTCCAAACAGGGTTTCCCTAGCTAGAGTACAGTGGCTTCATCACAGCTCACAGCAACCTCAAACTCTGGGATCAAGCTATCCTCCAGCTTCAGGCTCCTGAGTAGTTGGGTCTACCAGCACATGCCACCATGTTGGCCTAATTTTTCTACTTTTTATAGAAATGAGGTCTTACTCTTGCTCAGGCTGGTCTCAAATTCCCACTCTTAAGTGATTCTCCCACCATCACCTCCCAAGGTGCTAGGATTACAGGCATCAGCTGTCATGCCTGCCCTGAGATACACTCTTAACTAAGGAATCAATTTTTATTCTTAAACAGAAGAGTGAAATGGTTGTAAGGCTGGAGGAAAATCTTCCTGGGTGATGTGAAAAAGGACTCAAGGGGGTTAGAGATTAGACACAATTCACCCAGAGGCTACTAAGACCAGTCATGTGCTTAATCTGACTAAGGCAATGCTGTGTAGGACAGAGGGAAGGATGGAGCTGCTGACATAGGAGCCAGCCAAGGGAAGGGAGAATGGGGTTATGCTCAAGAGCATGGGTTATACAGCAGCCAGCCCTGGGTGTGAATCCCCTACCTGTCACTAGTTACATGCATGGCCTTACCAGGCCATACTTTCCCTCATTCTCTCCATCTTTTCAATGCATGTAAACCCAATGCTCTGTCAGAAGATTGATACAAGGATTAAAGGTAATAATCTGCTTAAAGTACTTAACACAAGGCTTAGCATATAATATGCATATTATAATTGCTAGATTGTATATTGTCATTTCACTCAGGGCCCTGTCAAGAAAACTGAAACCACTCCAGCTATATCAAACAGAGGGAATTTAATATAAGGGATTGATTGTATAGGTAATGTAAGGTCTGGGAAAAAATGAAGGGGAAGAGTGAAGCAGCCTAGAGATTAGCAACCAGCAAGAAGCTTCAGGACAAAGTGAAAAGGAGGTTGTATTAGTTCCCCTGGGATGTCTTAACAAATGACCACCAACTGGGTTGTTTAAAAACAGAAATTTCATCTTCTGTGGTACTGGAGGCTCGAAGGTGTCACCAGAGTTGGCCCCTTTGGAGTTTCAGGCCTCTCTCCTTGTTTCTGGATATGGCCAGCAATCCTTGGCAGCTGTTGGCTCACAGCGGCTGATGAAGAGGGACATCTTCAGCCTCTGCCTCTATCTCTACACGGTCTTCTCCATCTGCCTCTGTCTCTTCTCTTATAATGACACCTGTCATAGTGGATTAAGGCCCACCTGGCTCCACTTTGACCTCCTCTTAACTAATTGCATCTGCAAAGACCCTATTTCCAAATAAGGTCACATTCACAGGTACTGAGGGGTTATAACTTGGACATATCATTTTGAGTCAGGCCATAACATCTGTGTTCTTAATGAGAGACCAAGGTGATCCAGGCTGGGCCACAGCGTTGGCTGATTCTGCCTGGGAACCAGGAGAGATGGACTGCAGGGGGAGAACTGCGACCACAGATTCAGTTCAGTCCTGCCATAGTTGCCACCAGAGGCAGAGAGAAAAAGGAGGAAATACCCTTTTCCCTTTCTCCTCCCCTTCAATCTCCCACCAATGTCTCCTTATGGCCAGAAGAGGTATAAAGCAGTTGACGATAGAGCCTGGAAAATGTACCCTGCAAAAGTCGGCTCCTCCTTCCCCACCTTGTCCAAAGCACAGAGCCCAAGGGTAGACAATGTCCAACTGAGGTCTCCCTGAGCCTGTCAAGGCCTACAGAGTCACCCACAACTGCCGTGAAGCATGAGACAGGGCCAGTAGGGTTATGAAATGGTTACTAAAAATATCTAATACAATAGAGTAAGAAACATGACCTCTGCCCACAGAGATGCTGAACTAGTGGGGAGAGAGACTGTGGGAAGTGACATGACTCAACCTAGGCCAGACTCTGGCCCCTTGGAAGTTATTAAGTTTAAATCAGACACACAGGAACAGATCACAGTAGATGCTGCTGATGGCAACACCCCAGAGCTTTCCAAAGAGCCTCCTCACAGAAGCTGGGGCAGAGCAGATTCACCTGGGATTGCTCCAGGGACACCTTCATGCCAGCTGCTCTTCTGACAGCACAACTTTGACTCTGTTCCCACTGGGACTGTGCTGTGTGCTTCCTCCCCTGGAATCTAATGATTAAGGTGGAAATGATGTCCTGTGATTTCTGAGGCCAACTCATAAAAGGAAAAATGCTGTCCATCTAGCTCTCTGGGGACACTCAGTCTTGGAGATACTATGGAACCTGGCTGCTCATGTCCCATGACCCTCCGGGCTTCATGCTTATAGCAGTGAGGCCCATAACAAAAGCTTCATCATACTGTGAGGAAGTTCGTGCCCCCATGGAGTGGAATCAAGACCCCAGCTCTAACTCCATTGGAGCTCCCAATTGACTGGTGATTGGTGATTGACTTGCCAGCCGTGTAAGTGGGCCATCCTGAAAGAGGACCATCCAGCCCTGCGTAGGTCACACCAGCTGATGCCACATAGAATGAAGACTTCTTATTCCCTCTCCTCTCTACCTACATTGTGTTCCAACACATTCAATGCAGACAATTTATGACTTGGAGAAAAAAACATGAGATTAAGAGGAAGAAATGCATGGATGAATAAATAGCCTATTTGGCAAGACTCAAAAATAGTTTGGCGACATATAAAATTCAGGTTAAAAAACATAAGAGAAAAATATAGAACATGACAGTCATTAAGGCACAGGAGAAAGAACTCCAGCTTTGGAAACTTATGGAATCTATTTTTCAGCTCTAAAACAACAAGGGTGATGATATCCACGTCTCCATTATAAGGTTCAAAGCTGATACTTGTAAATTGGATAGAACTTGGTAGATATTAAAATACCACAAATACCTCTAGCTCTTAAAAATAATTGTAGTGGGGGAGGGGCAAGATGGCTGACTGGAAGCAGCTTCCGTGAGAGGCTCCTATCCAAAGGGAAGGATAGCATCCAGAAAACATCCAATTAAGCAGAAGACTGGGAGCCCAGCCAAGAAAGAAGTGAGAACTGCTGGTCACCTCTGCTGAGGCAAGCTGCAACTCCAAGAAAGAAAGCTTCAGGTGCAAAATTCACCTGAAAAGAAAACTATCCGTCCCCTCCCCCAAAAAAGCTGTGGTCTTTTTTGTTTTGTTTCCTCTCTTTTTCCTCTTCATTTGCTCCTGCGGGTTTTCTACAGACAAGTGATGAACTGTGGACCTCTTGTCTCACCCCACAGGAGAGTGCTGTGGGAAGTGGGAGCTGCTTCCCCCTGAGAGACCTGGCTGAACGTTCTCTGAACATTCTCTTGCTAGGCAGAAAACTTGAACTAAAGTTCTCCCTGCCATTCTGAACTTCCAGTGGGCCCTTCCCCCCTTACCTGATAAACCAGAAGTCTATCCCCTGCTGAGACTGTGAGAGGAGGTTCTCAAGCAGCGTGCCCCATCCTTGTTGGCCGGACCAAACGCCTTGCCCCACAAGAGACTCCGGGGGCTTCACTGAGCTTACCCCCGCATCTGCCCGCTCAGCCAGAATCTCTGCTGAGCGCGCCCAACTCCCCAGCAGGTCCAGCAGCCTGGGAAGGTGGTACTGCACACTGACAGAGACTCCACTGAGTGCGCGCCAGCCCCCAGTGTACTAGGTGCCTGGGAAGGTGGCACTGCCTGCTGCCAGAGTGGGCCAGACCGCCCAGGTAGGTGGCACTACCCACTGCCAGACTCTCAGCCAAGCACGCGCCAGCCCCCAGCGGCCAGGCTGCCAGAGACTCCCCCAAGTGTGCGCTAGCCCCCAGGGGGCTGGACCACCTGGGGAGGCAGCAACCCCCACCACCAGAATCTCTGTCGAGCGTGCGACCACCAAAAGGGCCTGCCTGCGAGAGAATTGGCTGAGCGTGCGTGACCCCCCAGTGGGCCAGCCTCCAGCATAGGCGGGAGGACCCTCCACTACAGACTCTGCCGAGTGTGCATGAACTGTACGTGGGCCATGCCCCCAGGGCACCCAAGCGCTTCCTGGTCTGCACCGCCCTTGCTAGGGGCTCTGGTAGCCACGCAACCCATGTCCTTCCTCCTCTTCCCTCTCCTTCCTGCCTCCACAACAGACCCGCCCATCTGGCCAGGGTCTTGGGAAGCCACGCGACCTCACACCCTCCCTTTGGTGCCCTCCCTACCTCTGTGCAGAGCCCTCCACCTGGCCAGAGACTGCTGGAGTCACAGGCTCTCTTTGCCAAAGTTACTGGGTGCCAAGCAGTCCCAGAACCGAGTGCACCTTCCTGAGCCTGCCTGCTGGTTCTATGTGCACCACGCTCCACTCTGGAGTTGCTCTCACAGCCAAAATCCCCTAGCTGGGGCAGCCCCAGAGGAGCTACACAAGATCACTTTCTATAAATATCCAGCAACAATAGAGTGATCCCAACAGGGTCCAATCTTGGAGAGACACCTCTCCAACCCTGAAGATGGCCAGAGACAATAGTGAAAAACAATCATGAGGCGGAATAAACAGAAAAACTCTGGAAATATGAATAATCAGAGTAGATCAACTCCCCTAAGGAATGAAAAGGCAGACACGGAACAAGATACCATGCATAAACAAATGGCTTAGATGTCAGAAATCGAATTTAGAATCTGTATGCAAATAAGATCAACAGAATGGAGGAAAAGATGGAACTAGAATTTCAAGCAGTAATCTAAAATATGTCTCAAGAATTCACCCAATACTTCAACCAATTCAAAGACAAAATGACCAAGGATTTTGACATATTGAGACAAGAAGTTGCAGCCCTCAAATATCTGAGAAATACAGTAGAATTGCTCAGTAACAGAATGGAGCAAGCAGAAGAAAGGATTTTGACATTGAAGACAGAGCTTTCAAATGCTCCCACAAGCTCAAAGAGGAAGAGAAATGGAAAGCAAACACAGAGCGTTCTCTCAGAGAGCTCTGGGATAACTCGAAGAAAACCAATATTTGTCTTATAGGGATACCTGAAAGTGACGAACTGGCTTCCCAAAACACAGAATCCCTTCTTCTTGAGATTATGAAAGAGAACTTTCCACACATGCCAAGAAACTCGGAAATTCAGATAGCAGACAGTTTCAGAACCCAAGCACGACTCAACCTGAATAAGACTTCCCCCAGGCACATCATAGTTGACTTCACTAAAGTTAATATGAAGGACAAGATTCTGAAAGCAGTCAGATGCAAGAAAACCATAACTTACAAGGGGAAGAACATTAGAATAACTGCAGAACTCTCGCTCAAACCTTTCAAGCTAGAAAAGGATGGTCATCGACTTTTAATCTCCTAAAAAAAATAACTTTCAACCCAGGATCCTATATCCAGCCAAACTGAGTTTCATTTATGATGGAGAAATTAAATACTTTAATGACATCCGCATGTTGATGAAATTTGCCATAACTAAACCAGCTCTCTAGGATATTCCCAGACCTATCCTCCATAAACCAGTGTAATCCTCCACCACAAAAGTAAACTCATTCAGAAACTTTCGTTGAAATTCCAACTTCCACAATGGTAAAAGGATCAAAAATGCTCACTGGACTTTCAAAAGGCTTACCATTATTCTCAATTAATGTAAATGGTTTAAATTGTCTTCTAAAGAGGCATAGGTTGGCTGACTGGATACAAAAACTAAGACCAGATATCTACTGCATACAAGAGTCTCATCTTACCTTAAAAGATAAATATAGACTCAAGGTGAAGGGATGGTCATCTATATTCCAGGCAAATGGAAAGCAGAAAAAAGCAGGTGTTGCAATTTTATTCGCAGATACAATAGGCTTTAAACCAACCAAAGTAAGGAAGGATAAGGAAGGACACTTCATATTTGTTAAGGGTAATACTCAATATGATGAGATTTCAATTATTAATATTTATGCACCTAACAAGAATGCACCTCAATTTGTAAGAGAA